>WSFP011320205.1:0-41189 GCA_009831015.1 Picea engelmannii
TCAAAACATTGGTGATATTGGTCTTGTTTTGTTTATTATTTCTTTTTCCATATGCTCATAGTTTTAGTTTGTTTTAGTTTAATTCTTGTTTATTGTTTTTGTTTTTATTTCTCTAACCCTTTCCTCTACAGCTCTCATGCCTAGCAAGACCCAACTGGGCATGTAAGAACCCTTTATTTGCTCACCTAGTGACGAATTGGGTGAAAACAGATTGGCTACTCCACTGGGGAGAAGGTATCAATTCCTCCCTCATTTGGGCTTATTTTTCTTTCCTTTTCATTTCATTAACTTACAGGTTCACAAACCGGCCTCTGCCGACCTACTAACCAGTCAATTCAAGGGAGAGTTAAGAGATATCCATCCAGATTTTTTCTCTCGGCCATTTTCCATAGGCACGTGGGTATTCCACACCACATGCGTGCATCGTGCACGCATGCGCCTGCTCAACAGTTTCTCTCTACGTGCATGCGCTTTCTGGATCAATTTAAATAGCGCCCATGTGCTCTGTGCGCCTGTGTATGAACCAGTGGGCGCGCAATTGATCTTAATTTCACATTGTAAGGTCTTGGAATGTGGGGAAAGTCATTTTCCTTCTTAAGAATGATGATATGCATGCTCTAAATACTGCACCATTTAGGCCCCTCAACTTATAAAGGGGATAATCAAACAAACATAGGCACTTAGGTGGATAAAAATCATTTTCCCTTATTTTATTTTTGCCACATGGATGGCTTGCTTTGATTTATAATATAAGGTGGACAATCATACTTAATCACATCTAATTCACATTTGGGACTAGAAATTGAAGTAACAATCTTGAGTATGCTCTTCTCTTGCGCCATCAAGTGATCTTGAGAACCAGAAAAGGATTGCAAAAACGATCTCATCTCCCTTAAAACAAAAATTGCAAAACTTTTAGCAGAGGAAAAAGGACCTTTTGGGACCCCTCTTAGTTTCATTTTTCAAACATATCTTAAATTTGTAATGGGCCCATACATGCCCACATGTCACAAAAGTAGGATAGTGGTTGGAACTTTGCTTTCTTAGATAAAAAAACTAGGAGAGTTTAAAGGTTTGTAACGGGCCCACACATGCCCACATGTTCAAACTAGGATAGTTTCATGCTTTTCTAGATTAACTCACACATAGGGAGATAAAGGATAGTAACGGACCACATGTCCACATGCTAGTTTCATAGGGCTTTTAAAATTCCGCAAGGTTGTACCAATGACATCTAGCTAATTAGGTAATCACACTCTTGTAAGGACCAAGTGATGTCCACATGCTGCAAGGTGACATATAAATAACTAAAATTTGGTACACTTTTCACTCACACACAAAAGTCACTTTTTCACTCACATAGCCTCTTATCGAAACGTGGAGGTCTAAGTAGGTTTCCTCCAAAGGGATTCTGAAAACACCCCATCTTTTCTTGATAGGACTATCCACTCCCACTTTTAATCAAACGAGGTTGGTTTTCACCACCAGCCTCACAAAACAAGTTCATCTAAAAACTTTCTAAACAACTCACTAAGTTGTCCTCCACAGGAGGTGCCAAAAGAAAATTTTAGTCTAGGTAGGATTTTGGGGGTAAGCATCCAAATAACCCTCCGTTATCTGGTTCTCACACTTTCAAACATAGAAGTTGACGAATAGGGAACTTCAAATCCTCCATGTCCAATGTTACAATCACCATAAGGTAGGGAGATACCCGTGAAGGGTTGAAGGCTGAGGTCTGGTTGTTCTGTGCGTCCCCCCATGAGGAACCCACCTCTTGGACGGGATCCAGCCCGTGACCCATTTCTTAGGCCGAAAATCTAAATGTCGCAATTGGACCGAGGTACCTAGTGACCAACTTTAGGACATCTACCTAGGTGGTGATTGTGGACTGCAATCGCACCTTGATTGGATTTTGTGTGGCTATTGGGAAGTATCGCCAGCTCTTTCAGGATATTGCCCCCTCTACCCCTCATTATAATCAATTGTTTCATCCTTCACTAGTATCTCTTCCGGTGACTTCAGACCCCACTGTTGAGTACTATTGGAAGGTCCAGTGCTATTTGAGAGGAAGGACGTTACATCTTCTAGGACATGAGCATTTTCTTTCTTTTGATTCCCCCACGTGGACAAAACCCTCTTACCCACATATATGCTTCTTTCTCATTTATGTATGATGCACAACTGATTACAGTTTGACTTTGATATATATATATTGTGTAAAAACAAATCACAACAAAGACTCTTGGTTCTATATTTCTCTCACCACTTGTTGCACACATTTCACACAACTAGTCTGACACCATTGGGGAACCACAGAACCCCCATCGTTCACGACTCTTGCTCAACCTTCCTCCTATTTTAGGGGGAGTATCTGGTCGTACTCTCTCATCGGTACCTCCTTCACACACTCCTGTGAGTGCTACCATCTTAGGATCAGCTTTGCTTGGTTCTACCTTACTTGGGTCCACTTCCCAAGGTCATACAGTCACTCGCTCTCCTTTCCTCGGAAGCGGGGGACCCACTTCCTCTCAAGGAGGGAGCACCAACCCACCTAGTCCCCATTAAGGGTCAGGTTCACAACACACGATGGCTGGAAATAATCCTGCCACCACACTATAGATGCCATATTTGGCCTCTCTCAACATACCAGATCTCACCAAGCTTACTAATGATCCTATATTGCATGACGCCACATGGCCTGCAATGCCAACCAAACTTCCTTCTGACATACCAAAGTTTGAAGGAAAGGCAGGGGATGACCCCGCCAACCATGTCATGACCTTTCATCTATGGTGTTCTTCCAACAACATTATGGATGATTCCGTCAGACTGCGATTATTTCAACGCACACTTACTGGCCCATCAGCCAAATGGTATGTCGAAGAAAAATCAGGGTCCCACACGACCTTTGAGTCATTGGCCAAAGCCTTCTTGACATTTTTCCAATTACCCATCCACCATGACAATGGTCTAGAACTACTGTCTAACTTCAAACAGACCTCAGCCACCCACATCGCTGACCACATTCATGAGTGGCGTAGGCGACGTAGTTTATGTAAAGCAGAAACCACCAAACAACAATGTCTGGACTGGTTTCTTAGATCACTTGTCGCTCTCCTTGGAAAAGATGTCGCTTCCACCTTCCCTCAATCCGAAGAGGAAGCCATCAGTAAATCCCAACAGTATGACCTCATTTATGCACAGTCAATATATTTATACACAGTACTTCATGATCTTCCAAAACCTGTGCCATTCGGTCAAGACAAACCAGGGATGTCTCACTCAGCAGACAGACTAATAGGTCCCACCACACACCATGGTCTACAACCCCAACCACCACCGATGTATGGAACACCTCAATACCCGCTGGCATATGGGGGCACTCCTTATTTCCCCCCACCCCCTTATCAACAGCCATATCCGGTTGCTATACCTCCACCCATTAGTGGACCACCACCGACACCTCCCATACATCCACCTATTCCCACAAATAGTGGTACCCCCTCAACATCATCTTATAGTACTAGTGAAAGCACGCAGCCTTCCTATGTACCTTATGGAGTGGCACCACCACAAAATCCATACTTTCCATTTCTTGGACCTCCACAACCCATGGCTCCCCCACATCCTCATGCGGGGGTAAATTTTGTTCAACCCTCTGCTGCTCAACAATACCAAAATTTTCAACAGTTGAACACAGCCAATCCAACTCATCCATCGAAAAATACCAAGAGGAAAGGAAGGAACAGGAATAACAACAACCCTGGTCAAGATGGGACTCAACCCCCACAACACCAACCCACTGGGGCAACCAGAACCAAGGGAACCAAAACCCCCAAGGGGGCAATAACAACAAACGCCAAGGGCGGAATAATGTTAAAACCATCCACCCTTGTGCTCTTTGTGGTGTGTTCGGTCATTACACCCACCATTTCCCCCAGATCGCTGATTTCAAAAGGTTGAAAGACTCTGGGAGCCTTCCCCCCTCAGCGCAACCTGCCCCTCAGCAGGCACAACAACAATACGTGCAACAACCCCCTCCCGCCGTGCTGCAAAATCCTATCCCACATCAAGGTGTCATAAACACCCAGCAGGACACACAGCATAACCCACCTCAGGTGGGCCAATATCACAACTCCAACAATCCAGTAGAGCGAACGATTCTCCTCACCAGTGAGGAAGAAATTATTTTGCAAACATGCAATCGTCAGTATCAGACACCAGTTGAATCTACTCCTATCTCTTTTGAGACAAACCCGACACCAATGGGACCCCCGTTGATGATCCCTCACCCTTCCGCCAACCCAACATTACGCATCCCTCGCATCCCTTTGCGCAGGAATGTTCACAACCCATAGGCGAGGGCCGCTCATAACTATAGCTTGGTAGATGACTTAGCACAATCCTTGGCTGCCATGTCAGTTCTGGAAGTCCTCTAGACTTGTCCTACACAACGAAAATCACTACTTTCCACCTTGGGGGCAGTCGACCCTGCTGATACTCGACTCATCACCTTTGAACTTGATAGCTTTGAACCTCGTCTTCCGGATTTGGTCGCTATTCAAATACCAGTAAAAATATGGAACATCACCGTCCATCGATGTATTATCGATGAGGGTGCATCTACATGCATCATGTCGAAAACCGTATGGCAGAAACTTGGTTCCCCGGAACTCATTCCTTCTGCCATCACATTACGAGCTTATGACAGACGACCATCATCTCCCGAAGGGCTCTTTCAAAATGTCCCCATGGAACTCGGGGGAAAAACTATCCTCATTGACATTGAAGTTATCGATGCCCAACTCAATTACAATATCTTGTTTGGACGTAGCTACATGTATGCTATGAAGGCAGTAGCATCATCCGTCTTTCAGACAATCATGTTCCCCTACAACGGAAAGATTGTGACCATTAACCAAGTCTCACATTATGAGCCAAACCCATCTTCTAATCTCGATAACATTCTTCCCCTCATTCACACCAACAGAGATGCATATCCACTAGTAGAGATGGGTCCTGGGATTTTTAAAGATCCATCCTTGTTAGGGACATACCATGGAGCACCACCACTCCTTCCCCCTAACCAGGTATGCGTCGTATCCTCTTACGAAACTCACACGGAGGATACTCATCCTCCTCAGGAGGCTTCAGTCATTCCTGGCGTCTCAACAGTCGCAACATCACTCTCACATGAGCCTCCTGCGAACCCATCGACCCCCACCGTCCACAAATCAACACCCCCTCAGGGGCCTAGTACCATTTGGGAGACAGTTCCCCGACCCCTCACTCAAATTCCCTTCTTTTACCCTCCACCCGGTATAGAATCTTTCCAGGTCGCCGCAACACTCACATTACCTAATATGGTGCTAGCAATCCCAGTGTGGTACTTACATCCACCTGAGATGGTCCCTCTCCCACAGGAAGGACTCCCCATGACGATTCCTTTCCTCACTCCCACTACCCCCACTACCCCCATATTCCCTACCCCCCTTGCTCCAGCTGGGGGTAGGAGAAAGAAGAAGGATCCCACAGATCCACTTCCTCTACGCATCCCACCACCTTGCGCATTGTGTGACAAAGAGGGTCACCAAACCAACAACTACCCATCACTACCGGAATTACGACATTTGATTCCCCTCAATCCAATTCCCACAACACCCATCACCATCGCTAGTCCTACTACTACCACCCAACCTTCCAGTAGTAAAGCGTTGAGGACCAAATTCATGTGTGCTATCTGTTCCGAGTATGGCCACTACACCCATCATTGTCCAGCACTGCCACGTTTCCGGCAGGCACTAGCTGTCATATGCCAGGACTTTCAGAACAACCCATGCCCTACCAAGTCTTCCACAACAAATATCGCTGACATTCGTTATGTCACTACTTCAGTCAATGCACGCATGCGATGCCCTTGCTCTCGTTGCGATTCATTGGAACATTTTACATACCAGTGTCCTATGATCCTGGAATATCGGCGACGCTAATTAGCTCTGCACCACCAACCCGCAGAGACGATCATTAACGTCATTTCACCATTCGAGGATCTTCATGTCATTTCGCCCGAACCGGAGGCACTCCCAACGCCTCCTTGGTTATTATATGATATATCTGAGGATTTACCCCGTAACCCACCCAACTCTCCCGCTCATCCCTCGACGAAGATTCTCCATCCCACCACTACGGGTACCCCTCAGTACCTTAGTATATGGTTTATGTCGAGTGAACCCTCACTCTCTCTTAGCGATACCCCCTCTGTTTCTTCAGTAGGGGGTAATCCCACGATCAACGAGATCACTCCTCATGACCCATTATATTCCCATCGTTTCCACTGCGACGAAGAAATATCGGAAGAGCTACAATGCCCAGACTCTCCCTGGGACACACTACATCATCGTGCTCTCTTCCTTCCGCAGGAAGCCCACATGCCTCCTAGCCACAATCCCATTTACGCGGTCGAAACCAAAGACTTTATCCCATCAGGGCCTATCGATTGGTTCAACAATCCTATTCCTGCACTTGACACTTTTGAAGAAGGTAATCTGGCTAGCATTTCCCCCACCATCAAAATCGACATTTCCATTAAACCGAGCATCGTCGAAGAAATCATCATTGGAGCTGCTTGCACTCCTCAGGAAATCGCTGCATATAAAGCCCTCTTCCAGGAATATAGGGATATCTTCTCCTGGTCATACATGAAGATTCCTAGCCTCGACCCCTCTATCGTCGAACATCGCATCGACACCTGGCCCGACATCACACCAGTTCTCCAGAAACAACGACCGCTACACCCATCCAAGGTCGCGGCTATCAAAGCCAAAATTGACAAATTGCGTACGGCCGGATTCATTTACCCCATTTCTTATACTTCATGGGTTTCCAACCCTGTACTCGTCGACAAAAAACAGGGCTCTATTCGCATATGCACCAACTTTTGCGATCTCAATAACGCATGTCCCAAAGATAACTTCCCAATGCCTTTCATCGATCAAATTATTGACGACTTCGCCAGCCACGAGGCTCTTTCCTTTATGGATGGATTCTCTGGCTACAACCAAATTCAAATCCACCCAGCCGATCAGTATAAAACCGCATTCATTACCCCGTGGGGTACGTTTGCATATCGTGTCATGCCCTTCGGCCTCAAAAACGCCGACGCAACCTTCCAGCGCGCGATGAGATACATCTTTCATGATCTGGCTGCCATGATCCTCGCCTACTTGGACGACCTCACCGCTCAATCTAAGAAGCGCACCCAACACCTCGATGATTTACAAATCATCTTTCAACGGTGTCGCCAGTACAACATCCGCTTGAACCCTCTCAAGTTTGTATTCTATGTCACCGCAGGGCGCCTCCTCAGTTTTATCGTTTCCCACAGTGGTATTACCGTGGACCCCCTTAAAGTCAAATCTATCACCGAAATTCCACCTCCTCAGAATTTACGACAACTGCAGAGTCTACAGGGGAAAGCTAACTTTCTGCGACGCTTTGTTCCTAATTATGCCATCCACGCACATGTTTTCCTTCGCTTACTACGTCACAACATCCCCTTTTACTGGGACGACTATGCCCAATAGTCGTTTGACGATCTTAAAACATCGCTTTCCAATGCACCTTTGATTAGTGAACCTAACTATAGTCGCAACTACATCCTCTACATATCAGCATTAGTTGTATCAGTAGCCGGCATCCTCGTCTAGCTCAGAGATGAAAATCATGAACATGTCATTTACTACGTCAGTAAGAACCTTTCAGGGCCACCCTTGAAGTATAAACATGAAGAGAAACTTGCTCTTCCAGTTGTCCTCACAGTCCAGAAACTGCGCCATTACATTCTGCTTCGCACCACGAAGGTCGTCGCAGATTCCAACCCTATGCAATATTTGCTCAGTCGACGTCAAGTCAACGACAAATTCTCCTAATGGATCGTTATCCTTCAGGAGTACAACCTTGAGTTCTCAACACCTAAGAGTAAGAAGGCCCTCGTTCTCACCGAACTTGTCACAGACCTTCCTTTCGACACACCTAATGCCCCCGTCAACACTGACTTTCCTGACGAGCATCTATTTTACATCGCTTTCGATGATCCTTGGTATGGTGAGCTTCTTGTCTACCTACGAACTCAAAAGTTCGGTAATCACCTATCACGAGATGATCGTCGGCACATTTTCCATCAGGCCCCCTACTATCTCCTCATCGGTGACATCCTATATCGGCGGGGCGTCGACACCATTTTGCATCGCTGCCTGACTATTGACAAGGTCGACACAGTCTTAAATGACTGCCACAGCGGCGCATGTGGGGGCCATCTTTTGGGTATCTCCACAGCTCAGAAGATTATTCGGTCCAATTACTTTTGCCCTACCCTGTTTCATGATTGCATTCATGCCGTGAAACGATGTGAGCAATGTCAGCTCTATGCCAAAAAAGCCCGTGCTCCCCGTGCTCTTCTTCACCCTGTCATTACTGCAGGCCCCTTTTGCAAATGGGGAATTGACTTTATGACTTGTAATCCCCCCTCCAGCAATGGTCACAAATACATTGTGGTCGCCATCGATTACTTCACCAAATGGGCCGAAGCTATGCCCACCTTCAACAACACCGCTGACACTCCAACACATTTTTTCTTTAACCACGTCATCACCCGTTTTGGTGTACCACTCCAACTTGTTTCCAACCATGGGAAACACTTCGAGAATGAGATCTTCATTGAAATCTCATCTCAGTTAGGCTTCTCTCACGATTTTTCCTCACCATATTACCCTCAGTCAAATGGACAGGTCGAGGCAGTGAACAAATTCCTTAAGACCATGTTACAACGCACGGTTAATAAACATAAGACCAATTGGCATCATATGTTATTTTCTGCGCTATAGGCTTACCGAATGGCAGTAAAGACCACTATGGGTTTCATGCCATTTCATTTAGTCCATGGGGTCGAGGCAACTCTTCCCATCGAGTGCGAAATTCCCACCCTATGCACCGTAATTGAGCTTTTACCTGACACTGCTCCGATGGAGCAGCGCTTGTTGAACTTGGAGTCTCTAGATGAAGATCGTAGATCCTCATTACAGAACAACGAGGCAGCTAAAAAACGATCCAAGGCTACCTTCGATCGCCATGTCAACCTTCGATCATTTCGCGAAGGTGACCTTGTCCTGGCCTATGATATCGCTCATGATACCTTTGGCCATGGAAAATTCGAATCACTTTGGCATGGCGCTTACATCATCCAACATTGCCTCACCAAAGGCGCATACATCCTGGCCTCCCCCGAAGGCCTCTCGCTCAAAGAACCCGTCAATGAGTTGTACCTCAAGAAATTTTATGCTTAAATGTAGTCACGCTACTTTAGGTTATTTTCTTTTCTAGCGTTTTTAATCTTTTTTTTCCCTCATCTAAACTATCCTTTGTGCTATTGACAGATGCCTCCTCCACCATCTCACCACATTGGTTACGCTGACGACGCCAGTCGTTGGACACAAAATATCGCTTTGGCTGCTTGGGCTCTCTACACCCCTTCACATGAAATGCTACATTCAAACGACATATGTTTGGGATCAGCAACCAACAACCAAGCTGAATACACTATTGTCATTGGCCTCCTGACCGACGCCCAACATCATCATATTCGTCACCTTAGCATTTTTCTCGACTCCCAACTAGTCGGTCTCCAGCTCAACAATGTATACCATGTACGCGATCCATGCCTCTTTCGCAAATAGCTGCAGGTTAGATTATTATCTCAACATTTTGATTCTGTTACATTTACACATATTCCAAGACAATTGAATCAAACCACTGATGAAATAGATAACATGGTGTTAGATTGGCATATATCACATCAAGCTACGCATACATAAACATTCCATACATCCTGTCACAGCATATAGATAGAATAGACATCATCATCATCAACAAAAACAAATACATGTAAACAACATTTTGGATCTAAAAAAGATGTATACTCATATATATATATATATATCAAGGCCTATCAGGCCATCCGACTGTTTACATACACAAAATACATGTGCCCGCAGGCTATCATAGTCCCTCGGTACAAAAACCGGCTCACCAGCCTATATACAATCAAAAGATATACAATATACAATCAAGGTGCCTCTATCACACCTCCAGTTGCCCCTCCCTCAGGAGGCAGTGGTGGCCCACCCCCACCTGCCCCAGGCGGTGGTGGTGGAACACCTGTAGGACCGTCCTGCCCCGATGGCAGGTGTCCACTAGTCATCGCGGCGAGCACAGCTGCTCGCCACACTATACCCCGCCATGATGGCGGTAATCCGATGCACTTCTCCAGGAACCCCTCATCCTGGATACAGATCCACATGCCCTCAGGAATGTCCTGCAACATCGTCTCAAGACGACAGCATATATCATCCAAGTCTACTCCGGCTACCGCCGGAGGAGCATGTGATGGCCCCGCACTAGGGTCATCATATCGACGCCTCCTCGTCGGTCTCTCGGGCTCTGCGGGTCGCCCCGTGGCCTCATCCCGTCGATGCCTCTCTCCACGTGGCAGTCTCTCCGGCTCCCGCTGCGCCGACGCTCTCTGCAACTCCACCTCACGCCCGTGAGGTGCCAAATCTGCACAGGCACAAAACAACAAACAAACAATCATATCAGTATCTATATCACATATGAACTGGTATATCAAAAACATAACATAAATCAAAAACCTACACAAACTCAGCATACCTCGATGGTCAAATACCTCGCCAGGAGGCAGCACCATGTCCGGATCATCCTGGAAGTCCACCCCAGCATAGGGGTATCGGAGTATGACTTGTGGCATCTGTCGCCATATCTACGCCGCCTGCGCAGTAAAATAATGCCCGCCTTCGCCACCACCGTGGCGAACCAGAACCACGGACCACCGCCTCAATCAAGGCTCTCATACCCCAGGCGCCTCTAGAAGAACCCATGGGCGCAACATCGACACCCTCTCCAGAAACCAGGCTACCAGGATAGAGTCGAATGCAAAGTCCCCGGTACCTGTGGACTGACAACGGTCTAGCTGCACGATCATCCGCGCGTGCAGTGTCAAACCCCAGGCGAACCGCTCATAGCCCACCACCACCCTCTCCAGCAATAGCAGATGGCCACCACTAATCCATTGGGTCGCCAGTGACCCATAAACCCGAACAATCATCGCCTCTATGCAACGATGCACCAGCAAATCTATCCCACTGATACTCACTACAGTCCCAGACATGTAGTTCTCTCCTGAGCAATATCACTGGGCAACATTAGCCAGGTGTGTATCCCTCGAAAGCACAGGCTCTGTCGACAGCAGTGTTCCCCGAAAGGGGAGCCCAGTCAAAAAATATATATCCTCCACTACAGTGAAGGAGAGCTGCTCTCCTCGCACGAGGAAGCAGTGCAGATCTGGGCTCCACATCTGGAGCATGAACTAGAGTAAGTACTCCTATGCCCATATCAATAGGCACTCAAAGAACTTTAGCAACCCACTGGTTGCTAAAGCCGCTCGGACTGCAGGCCCTGCATTGGCCACAACATCTCGTAACTGCGACCAGTCTCGCTCACGCCACTGCACATCCATGGTCACTGGTAGCCACCTGAACACAACACAGAGTCCTATATTAGCTTATGAAACCATCCAATGCATCAAAAAGGCTCATTTTTTTACCCTGAAAACTTGCCTCAAAGGCGCGGTTTTACCACCCACAGGCGCGCACACATGCGCACCTGTTCACTATACAGGCGCGCACGTATGCGCGCCTGTTTTTCTCATAGGCGTGCTCGTGAGCGCGCATGTTCAAAATACAGGCGTGCACTAGGGCGCACCTGTCAAACCCACAAGCGTGCCCTGGAGCGTGCCTTTTCACCCCACAGGCGTGCACTAGTGCGCGCCTGTTCACCTCACAGGCACGCCCCTAGGGCGTGCCTTAAATTCTCACCCACGCACACCCATGCGCGTCTATTCTGTGGACAGGCGCACATGTATGCGCGCATTCCACTGAATCTCCCATGCATGCGGGCCCACATCCTATGAAAATTCCTCTTAAATGCCCTGTACGCCCCCCCGTACCTACCCTGCCCAAAAATTGGAAACCTATTTCTATGCAGGATGATCAGACCACTAACCTGAGACTCGCACACCGTCGATCAGATACCTCATGCTCCCTGAAACTCCAAATCTCCTCTGCAATCTTCTCGTCCAGTCACTGTAGTAGTAGGTACAAATGAGGTGGCAATGTGGGCCCTACAGTTATATATAGGGCTTTTTCCAAACTTCCACTCACCATTCCGGGAGCCCACGGCATCCATTTAACGAACCGTCTTCAGCCACGGGATCAACATCCCACCGCCTACATCACAGTTGTCCCTGGGCCACTTTTCATCCTGAGCCCCCGGGGTGCCTTTTTTTTCATATTATGGTCAGGTACGCAGGTGCATTGTCACATTTATCTAATACACTCTCATATCTTGGATTCTCTTCAAATATTTTTCACTTTGGGTATTTGGTTGTTCTGTGTGCAGGTCCTTGATCATCATCTCTCAACATCATTCCTTCAGGTATATACTCAGCACTGGCATGTAGTCTCTCCCGCTGACTTGCATTTACACCTCCAGTCACACCCTCTAATATTGGCCTTTAGGATACCCATTCCTGGCTCTGTAGTACTCACACCTCCCTTTTCATCGTCAGTACTGTTACCCGGTAGCTTTCTTACCCACATGAGTTGTCCCATTCATAGCACCTTTTGGCACTTTTTGACACTCATGATGTTCTTCATTACCCCTTAGGGATGGGAGTCCTGGTAGTATTTCATCATGTTGTAGATCAACCACATACTTCTTCAACTTATTTTGCTAGCTTCCCATATGGACTCCCAGATCATCACTTTATGGTTATGTTCTTTTTACCTGCACCTCCTCAGGATCATGAACCCACCACTTCATCCACCATCAGTTTGCCCATCTGTGAACCTATCTTCATTTCACCTACCTCATACAGAAACTCACCAATGGGCCCCCCCACCCTTCATCAGTTTTCACGAAATTGCTGCCCTCCCCGGGGCACTCATTTCACACTGGGGCACCCGTTTCTGTATTTGTACATTTTTCCAAACTTATTCATTATTTATTGTACAAATGCCTTTATTTCCAGTTATTTTCTTTTGTCGTCATTGTTGGCAACCTGCTTTCCTTTTGGCCACACGCAACCCATGTCACCCTTGGTTGGAGCATTACTTCTCATTTACCCTTGTCGGCATCATCCATATCTTCAGAGTACTACCCAGGTCACTTACCTTTACCCTCTGAATTTGTTCACCTTGTCCCGCCTCTGGCACAACTTATCACTGGTTTTGTCATCCCTCTGACACTCGATCTTGTCACACGGTTGCGGCCACTCATTATATCATACACCCTCCAACCAAGGGAAGTCTTGAGTCTTCCCACTTCTTGACTTCGTCCATGTACCTCTGTTACTTCCTCACCACAGTAGATTCCACAAAGCCCTTTGCTTCTGGGAGTCGCGTCCCCCTTTTTTGTCGACATCAGCACAATTTTCCAGAAGGGTGACAGTATCTTGATTCTCATTTTCCATTCAATGAGAAATATCGGACGACACAGGGGGAAACACCATTGCTCCCTGCTGTCGTTGACCCCCATAACATTCGACGCCAACACTTTCTCATGTTACGGTGGGTCTTACTTTGCGACTATTGCAGTTATTATTATCACTTGCTGAAGACCTCTGAACTCGGTCGGGCCATCAATGCCCACATCATCATCGCTTCTTATTACCACGATCATTGACTATTGTTCAGAGTATGTTCCTTTGCAGAATTGTCTTCTACTGTTCTCATTACCGCCCCCGAGGTTGTTGCAGTTGTCTACACCAACAATTCAGTCATCTTTTTTCAGAGTTACATAACATGAGCATGGGGCATGCCCGCCTCGTTTGTACACAGTTGTATATTGTTACGCACCTTATGGAAGGTTGGGTTCTACGAGTTCCTTTCTTCTCCAAAGGATTACTCTACACGGTCCCACTCTTGCTCTGTCTTACCACAACATTCTCAGTAAAAGAAATGTTGATGGATTTCGGCTATACGTATCCTACTAACCTCATCCATTGGGGGGCATCTGTTATCACTGAAATTTCGTCCGCACATGGAGACAAGAACTTAGCATCATCAAAACAGGAATGAAGCTATTCATGGCACTGAATCACATTCACAGCATTGCAAAAGGGTAAAAAACTATACAAAGTAACCAAAAATTGAAGGGTGCTTTACAGAATCTGGATGCGCGCACACATGCGTGGAACAACAACGTACAATTAGCGCATGAGCGCACGACGCGCGGATGTTGGCGCAAAAACTCGCGCACCTGATAAACAATGCATTTATTGAAATTGGTTGGCCTCCCAACCACTAATGGTTCAGCTCCCAAGCCGATTTGACATCAAATATGAGCTGAATCTGCATGGTAGGCTGGTCAAAGACCTAATTGAGCCCTAAAGAGCCCCTTTTCACACCTCAAAGGAGTTACATAATCACCCAATGCTATGCTATAAAAAGCCATGAGGAAACAACATTTTCTCAAGGAATTTCATGTAATGTTATGCTGCTTAGATTGTTTTAAGGACCCACTCCTTGGCAATAACACATTAGCAACATTTCATTGAGCTATCCATCCCTCTTTTGAGAGGATATGCCTTGAGTTCTTTCACCATCATTCTCATTTTCTCATTGTAAGGAGAGCAAGTTTGTGAGGGCCTCATGAGCCTTCCTTTGGAGGAAGAAGGAACCATAGTTCTCTTTCTTCATTGTGCTTTGGATTTCATCAATAGACCAGCTCAAAACATTGGTGATATTGGTCTTGTTTTGTTTATTATTTCTTTTTCCATATGCTCATAGTTTTAGCTTGTTTTAGTTTAATTCTTGTTTATTGTTTTTGTTTTTATTTCTCTAACCCTTTCCTCTACAGCTTTCATGCCTAGCAAGACCCAACTGGGCATGTAAGCACCCTTTATTTGCTCACCTAGTGACGAATTAGGTGCAAACACCCACATTGCAAATTTAGGATGAAAATTAGTAAGCAAAAAATCAAATGCTCATGAACAGAAACATATGAAGTATGTTACAACAATAAATCACAAATAAACACACCCAAAAATTTAATACACATAGAGTTTTGGTCAAACTTAGACCTCGGAAAAACCCACAAGAGGAAAACCAGTGAGAGAGGGGATTTTATTATTTTCAGAGCTTAGAGAGAATGTCATTTACATCGGTCATCTTCAATAGAAAAAAATTAAAGACTTATCTCAAAAATTGAGCCAGGAAACCTCCACAAAACCACAACAAACTCCTTGAAATTCGTGCCATAATTTCTTTTATTGTGTGTACGGTCTAGATCCTCAATTTTTGTTCATGAAGCTGTACACAATTTCTGGGAATAAGTTTCAGAATTGAAGCCCTCGATTGATGTGCCAAAAATGTTGTACGACAACCTTGGAATGCATGCCAAACCACTACATAAAATATGGTGTACCTTTCCTGAATTTATGTGCCCACAAAAAATAGTAGAACCTCACTGAAATATGAATTGTACGACCTCCATTAATGTTGGAATCTGCCTTGGAATTATTTCTATTACTTTTTCCTTGGAAAACATGCCCCTAGCAGCAACATGCCCTCCTTCTCTATGGCTCAACTCTTTCTCTCAAGCGCTCTTGAACTATCATCAATAATTCCAAAATAATGTTCCCTCCTTTCCCTAATTCAACCTCACGAGGGAAGGTTAAGGGTCATCTAATCTAACAGTGGAGGATGGAATAGATCAACGGAGGTGATGAAATGTCACTTCATTCATCCACTTCACTTAACTTTCATAAAGTCACTTTTAATTTTACCTCACATGAAATTAATTCACTAGGGACCACATTTGGACACTTTCTCACCCCTAGGAACCTAGGCAATGATAAGCATTTGTCGTAGGTAATTTTTCATTTAATTCAACAGATACAACACCTTTTCCATTTTTTCAATGTATGACATAAGGGCCTTGGTTATGTGGGATTTTTTTTCTATGTCCAATGGCTACTCTAGATCTCAAATTAACAAACCCTTCCTCTCAAACCTTAAACCAAAATCAAACAACTCATCATTCTCTTCCCCTCCCCTTACTCTCATTTCTCTTTTGTATATTCAAGGCACTACTGATATTATATCCAAAATTATCACCAAAAACAATATCGAAACAGTTTTCAACTCCTTAAATACCCTCCAACAATAGTTTATATCCCAATATTTTACCAAATTCCCTACTACTATGGAAAATATTACATTAGCCAAACATGAAGAGCCTTCAAAGAACGTCTCAAAGAGAACATATCTAACACAACCCATAATTGAATCTCCAAATCAGCTATTGTTGATCACTCCTTCAAATCTAAACATTTAATCCTTTTTTACCAAACCAAAATCCTATTCTCATCACCATATTACTCTTCTCACATCATTCACAAAGCTATGAAAATTGAAAAACATCCTAACAATTTTAACCATGATGATGGGTATAAACTCAACCAGTATTGGAAACCTATCATTCATTTTCTTCATTAGAAAACTTAATTTGTTTTCCTTCCCCTCTAAAATTCCCCATCTTCTCACGTGTTTCCCTCTCCCCTAGCCTCTTATCCATGTTATCATGTTTATTCAATTTTGTAACTCAAGTTCCCTCCCCTTTTCCCCTCTTATTTTTAATCATTTAATTTATTTAATGATTGTTGAATTCGTTTCTACGTTAACCCCATCCCCATAACTTTTAATTCATCCTTTAACTGTCATTTTAATCATCTTATCACCCCCCTTTGTAATTTTCTTTTTAATACATTAATATTATTTTTAATTCACAGTGACTATTATTTGTCCACTTATCGTAACCCTCTTATTTTCAATCATTTAATTAATTTATTGATTGTTGAATTCAATTCTACGTCAATCCCATCTCCATTAATTTTAATTCATCATTTAAATATATTTTTAATCATCTTATCACCCCCTTTTCAATCATATCCCTCCCTTTAATTTTCTCTTAATCTTCATTTTATACATTATTATTATTGTTGTTGTTTTCAATTCACAACGACTAATTCATAACAACTAATAATTATTCTCTCTCCAAATTGTATCCCTACGTTTCTTATTAATTTTCTTTTACAAAATTCCCTAAACACTATTTTCAAACATCATTACTTCAATAGTCCTCAATGATGGGTGGAGCGTCCACTCGAAACGCTGGGAATTTCATAAACTCCATACATAGTTTAGTAAATCTACATCAACATTATGAGGAACTGTGAAAACTTTCATACTTGCTCACTTTGTATATTTGTTCAAGATCACTAGTATTTTTTCAACAATAATAAATTATAAATCAATTATATGATAGAAAAAATATTTAAATAATTTATATGATAGCAAAAGCTCAATTTTAAATAACATTATGTTACTCTAAACTAAATTAATTTATATTTTATAATTCTTTTTGATATAATGACATTGTAATTGATCTTCATGAATGGCTATCAATATGCATCTTACATCAAAGCATTCAATGTTGTATATGTTAGGATATATATCATGTGATTCAATGATACTTTAAATCAAAGGATACATATCCCAACATATATAACATCAAATGTTATGTTCCAAGGCGCATTTTGTTTACTTTCATAATACGCCAAGACTCTTATTTCATAGGTTAAAAACTCCCTTTCTTTGAATTAAAAAACATAACATATAAATATTATTATAAATTTAAAGAACATAACTTATAATTAATGTTGTAATTTTATTTTATTATAAAAATACAACCTACTCGATTTAACATTATTTATATTAATTTCTTTTATAGTATTTAAAATTAAAAATCAAGATATACTAATATTGTCGCAATTCTAACCTATTTTAAAAATAAAAACACACTTATGTAACACACTTACATTAACGTATTTTTGTGAAGGATTAATATATACAGACATTATTACAGTTGTAGCATATTGAAAATATATGTCATAACCCCTACATTTAATTATAATGTTTGTTTAAAGGAAAAAATATGCAACAATATTTATTAGTCCATGTCAAAGGCAATAGGGGACTCTAGCATTTTATAAGGCATTGAATGACTATTAGTTCATGTTGATTTTTAATACATACATTATATTTCTAACTTTATACTATGGTTTGTTATTTTTTTTATTAAATATTTTAATAAAAGATAATTATATGCAATCTTATTGGTTCTAATATTTGAAGCGTTTCGCTTCTCCCAATGAATTATTTTCCATTACTATCCTAAATTTCTATGATGATTTTCCAATATGCAATTTTGTCACTCTTTTTAACCTAAGTTCTAACTTTGTTATCCTTTTGCTTTCTCGCTCCACCCAAATTTCAATGTCAAGGCCCAAATTTCAATGTCAGGGCTTAATGTGAGGTATTTCTACTCTGACGGTTATGACCACCTTCAGACACCACCTTCTAGGCCATCGTTTCCACCACCTGATATTTTTGTACATTTTCCATTTGCATCATATCCTCTTCCTCTTGCATTTTCCTTCCATGCATGCGGATACATGTCCTACATTTTCCATGTGAATCATGTCGTATTCCTCCTACATTTTCCTTCCATGCATGCAGACACATGCCCTTAGATAGGAGTGTCCAATTTTATATGTTTTTCCATTTCATAATGTTTTTCCTTAAGCAATACAACAATGTCATCAATCTGAGATGAGAAGGAACTCGCAGGCATCCTAGTTGAGGAATTCATGCAACCACAAAGACATACAAGCTAATGCTAGTGGAAGAATTCAAGCATCCAAAAAAACCATACAAGCTGATGCTATTGGAGGAAGTCAAGCAGCCAGAAAGGAGGAAGTCAAGTAGACAAAAATCCATACTTGGCTCAAGGCCTTGCAAAAAGAAACCTTGTTCCTTGTAGCTATCTCTTATTTTCTGCACATTTAAAACATAAGAGAATGAATTATGGAGGCCATTACTGTGGGTTTACAAGCACATTGTTCATTCTGTCCAACTTTACTTTTTGAAAAGATTCACCCTAAGTTTTAACTCGGCCAGGATGTAGTAGATTAGGACAATCTCTACTCCTAAATACCTAATAGAAAAACAGAGAGAACAAAAAAAAAAATAGCTTTGTTTTCGATTGGATGGGCAAGTCCTTACTTGGGCTGAGGGCACTTCTAGCCAACCTGAACAGAGAGAAGGTCTAATGATACAATCACAAATCTACTTGTATCCATTACTTTATGGATAAATGACCCTCCCTCTCACAGCTGAACATTAGAAAAAAAATCGCAAATTCCAGGATGGAGTTCAACGTTACAATGAGAAACCCAAATGGAAAAATCGACATATATTATCATAAGATGGACTGGAACGTTTATTATGATGATCAGAGTATTGGAAGTTCATATATTCCTCCCTTCTATCAACACCACAAGAACACTACCTTCCTGCACCCTATTTTGATCGGGCATGAGAATATAATATCCAAAAAAGACAAGAAAAATTCATCTCAGGGAGCATTGGAGATGATTATGAGATTGCATAGCAAAGTTTGTTTCAAGTTTTTGTTCCTCAAGTCCTAGAATTTCAATTTGAGGGTGAAGAGTGATCATATCTATGTCAATGTTTATCTGAATGATAGGCATGGCAATGATAATTCCTTCAACCATGCAACATGCAATGTGGTTATCTAGGTTTTCTCTTTGTTGTAGAGGAACGGAATATATATTATGAATATGTAATATTATTCTTTTGTGATTGTGTTTCCCTGCATTCATTCTATATTTTTCTACTGAAATTTTTTATTTTTATCATTATAAAGGCAGGCCATTGCTGCTATCAACTATTCTCTTTTTCTCATTAGTAATTGAAAGTTCGATTTTCAATACATGTGTTGTTTCTTTTATAATGAATTTAATTTCACACTCAAGGTTGTAGATCTGAAGCATATTAAAAACCACTACCCCTTTCGGAACTTCATATATAATAATACATATAATACAAACATATGCTCTTCCACTGATTCATCAGCAGGCGAATAACTATCAGTAGGTGGGTAGCAGGCATAAGATGAAAGGCAAGGATTTCTCTCCCAGCAGTGGATGACAATTCCTTAATCGTATGGGCTTGACCTTGGTCTTCTCACACAATAGCTGCAAAGAGGAATTGGGGTCATGGATTGAGGGAAATATTTCCCATCACGGGTACTAAAAACAAGTTTTTATTAATGAATGTTTCCATGCCCTCCTTCTTAGGTCGTCGATTTGTGAACAATAGGGTATCCTAGAATTGGCAACTCCATCGGGGAGGAGCTTGGATTTTTTATTCCTTTCCTATTTCTTGTTTTGTCCTTTTCTCATTCTTTGACCTTCTCCATACCGTGTCTTTGATTCTTAGATCTATTGATTGGCCCTTTATTTCATCATATCCACTTTGATTGTTTGAGTTTGGTTGAATTTTTTATTTTCTGGGAATTTTTCTAAACTTTAAGAGCCTAGCGCTCCCCTTCCTTTGCTAACAGAGCGCTGACACTCCTTGTTGGTCTTACACAGAGTGTTGGAATGCTTTGGTGCCCTTTACACCAGAGCGTTGCCCCTTTTCTGTGAAAAATCTTCTAGGGTTTCATTCTCTAAGGTTCATTTTTTTCTTTTTGCACTTGCTCAAAGTCTTATCATCTCAGTACATCCTTGATTTGGCCTTCAACACTCTTCTTTCTAAGAATTGATCACCTTTTGTTTCGAATTTTGACATTTTTCCTCCTTACCTAGAAGTAACTCTTTGTCTTTGTTGATTTAGAGTCAACTTATTGTTTTCTTCTCTATTATCTGATTGAGTGAAAGCTTTTGTGAGGAAATTCAAAGGTCTATTTACCATTCCATTTGATCTTTGAGGTCATATTCCCAAGCAATTAAGTTTTGAGTGATTTCTCTATTCTCCCTATCTTTTCTTGGATTCTTCTTCACATTTTATTGTCTTCCTTCAATGTTTGCATTTAAAGTAGCGGAATTGCATGTTTTTTGACATTTTGGGACATTGCGCACCTGAAATGATGAATGTTTTCTCCTTGTCGTAGCATAATTTTCATCGAAATGAAATATTGCATATTCCTCTCTTTTCCTAGCTTTCGAGTAGTTCGAAACACCATATTGTCCATGCAATTTTCCTTTTGAGTAATAATAGCCTTAAAAGTCAAGCACTAAAATAAAAATTGATTAGACATTTTTACATTTTCTGGTAGAAAACCTACATTAGATTAGTTGTAGGGATTTGCAATAGGTGTGAAAGATAACTTTCCAAAGCTACAAACAAACATAGGATCTTTTGTTCGTGAGCGGTGAAATCAAATTGCTACATTTTGTCCTGGGAATCCCTTCTCACACAAGGGTCAATCACGAGGTCGCATTAAGACTGGCAGGGTTACTCACTCTGCTTTGTTGGTCTTGTTGTATAGATTGTGAGTATTATGGGGGTCGATTGAAGGTATACCCACAATGATGAGTGGAATCCTTTCAAGTTCATTTTGGGCTAGATACCCTACCCTTGCCCGTGGATCAGACTGTCGACTGTTTCCCCAGGCATCATTGTTGTAGTTGGTAACCTTAGTGGCCTATCTCTTTAGGGTATTTACATAAGGTGACTGTGGAGAGGCAAGTCTTCACTATACCTGGAATTGACGTTGGCCAGACTCACTAGGGCTCCTTGGAGGGTATACCCACGATTATGTGTGGGAGATTGCACCAGGGTGTAAGTCTGTTAAGAAGGTCGTCAACGTAACTTTCCACCCACTCTATCTCAGCCCCTTCTTACTTTGTTCCTACGACGTTGGATTTCATCACCAAATAGTGTTCTCATTGTGAGAAGGTTTTGTTTGCTTGTTTTATTACTAGAGTTTTAGCTTGTGTTGTTTGTTCTCCCTAGAAAAACCTAGGTTGGATCTTTATTTTTATGGCACCAGTTCCTGGGATGACCAATGAAGGAACCCCTTTTCCAGGGGAACCCTTTTTTTTTCCTTCTTATGGAAACATTGGTCCTCCTTACATCGATACTTTGAGCCTTCCAGGTC
The DNA here is from genome assembly GCA_009831015.1 of Picea engelmannii. Taxonomy (NCBI): domain Eukaryota; kingdom Viridiplantae; phylum Streptophyta; class Pinopsida; order Pinales; family Pinaceae; genus Picea; species Picea engelmannii. The sequence continues at coordinate 22,162 of WSFP011320205.1, forward strand.
TCACAATTGGGTTACAAGTATGGTTGATTTCCAATCTGATGATCTCGAATGTAGGTTCTTCAGATGTAATCACACCTTCCACACATCAACCTCATGTCGACCTTTCTCCTTCTTCGCTTGTCAGGTCTCCTTCTATTTCTCCTTCTTCTCCTAATGAAAGCTCTAAAGCGAGTAGCCATATTGATAAGAAGAAAAAGAAATGGAAATAGAAGAAGAAGAACCAGAAAGGGACCAAGCCTCCAACTATATCAGATGTTGGATCTAAGCAACCAACTATTGTTAATAGTATCAGGAGTGTTGATAAGGTAGATAAGGTTAAAATGAAGAATTTGAAACCCAAATTCCTTTGCAGTCTTTGGAAGGGTGACCATTTTTAGAGGGGTTTCCCTGGTATTCCAAAGGTATTAGAAACGTGTTCTTCCACATCATCGGCCCCTGCTAGTCATGTCGGTGATACCTAGTCAACTAGTGACATTAAGGTTGGTAAGAAGAAGACAACTGTCAAATTCCCTTGCATGTTATGCAAAGGTGATCATTATTCTCACCTTTGTCCTTGTATGGATGAGGCTTCTTCTCTTTTGGAAAAGATTCAACTTCTAGCTAGTTATCGTAGGCTTTCCCCCAACCCATCATTAGTTGATGGAATGGTCAATCTGGTTCTATCTCCGGTCAATCTGGTTTATCCAGTGGTCAATCTAGTTTCATCCTTAGTTGAACCACTCACCAAAGTAGATAATCCATTTATGTCATCGATCAACCCCACTTTTCATTTGGAAAGTGAAACCGAAGTGACCGATCCAGTCCCATCATTGGTCAGTCACACCCTTCATCCAAAGAGTGTCAAAGTGGTCGACCTAAATCCGCCATCGGTCGATCCCAATCCTCCTTTGAGAAGTGTCAAATTGGTTGCTCTGGTTACTTCATCAGTCAACCCCACTCTTCATCTATAGAGTGAACCCAAAGTGACTGATACAGTTCCTTCCTTAGTCAGTCCCACCCTTCATCCAAAGAGTGTCAAAATCATCAATCTGGTTCCATCCTCGGTTAGTCTGGTTTATCAGAAGGTCAATCTAGTTTCCACCTCGATTGAACCATAAACTCAAGTAGTTGATCCAGTTCTGTCATCGATCAACCCCAATCTTCATCAAAAGAGTGAAACCAAAGTTGTCAATTTGGTTGCATCCTTCATTGAACGAGTTGATAAAGTGGTCGACCCAACTCTGCCATGATTCGATCCCACTCCTCCTCTAACGAGTGTTAAAGTGACTGATCCAGTCCCTTCATCGGTTAATCCCACTCCTCCTCTGACGAGTGCTAAAGTGACTCATCCAGTCCCTTCATCAGTCAGTCCCACCCTTCATCCGAAGAGTTCCAAAGTGGTTTCTCTGGTTAGATCATTGGTCAATCCCTCTCTTCCTCTGAAGAGTGCTAATATGGTTGATCCGATCTCATCATCAATCGATCCTACTCTCCTACTAGAGAGTAAACCCGATTCTGCCCACGTTTTTTCTCGTTGATACAGGATCTACCGTGCCGGGGAGCATTCCTCCTTCTCCTAAGAAAAACCCTCCAAGTAATGAGGCCATCGTTTTTTATTAGGGTGGGATAAATAAACCTCGTCTCCCCTCTCACATTCCTTTTAATATTCCAGTTTAGGTTTGTGGTCAGGACGTTCCTCATACGATGATAGATGAAGGTTCGTTCGTTAGTATTTTGTCCTCTATTGCTTGGAAATCTTTGGGTTATCCTAATACTGTGCCGGTTACCCAGAATTTGTTCGCTTTTAACAGAAAAACCAATCACCCTTTAGCAATTATTCCTTAGTTTCCCATAACTTTGGGAGGGAAAACTGTCTTTATTGATGTTATGGTAGTCCAGGATCCCTTGGATTTCGATTTACTCCTTGGGCGAGATTATGTCTATGCCATGAAAGATATTGTGTACACTCTCTTTCATGTGATTTATTTCCCGCACGATGGAAGAATGGTGACTATCGATCAACTTTCATTTGTTGGCCCTGACTTGACCATCAACTCGATAACCTCCCTAACCGGTTCTTATCTGCAGTCAGTATCACCTCTGTCACAGGTCAATTATGTGGCGTTTTCTCCCATGACTTCAACTTCCGATGATTTGGATTTGGTAGTTGACATGGTGATCTCTTTGGTAGGGCTATTGGGGATGGATCTCCTTACCCCTCACGAGACCCTTGACATGTGTTCCTTCTAGATCATGCATCTTCCATCCAGTGGAGATTTCTTGGAAGCCATGATCAAGTTTTGTCCCTTGACATGTTTTCCTTCCAGAGAATTATCCTCTTGGAAACCGTGATCAAGAAGAGGTTACAAGCATAGTTTCTCTTTTTTGTGGCAAGCTCGTTAAAAATTGAAACAGAAGACACAAGCATAGTTTCTCTTCTCTGTGGCAAGCTCATCAAAAAAATGAAACTGAGGTTATGAGCATAGTTTCTCTTCTCTGTGGAAAGCTTGTTAAAAAATGAAACAGAGGTTACAAGCATAATTTCGCTTCTCTGTGGCAATCTCATTAAAAAATGAAACAAAGACTATGAGCATAGTTTTCCTCTCTATACCAAGCTCGGTAAAAAAATGAAACAGATATCTGGGGACTGAACCCGGAACCCGAAACCCTAAGCATAGTTCTTTCCCTGTCTCAAGCTCATTAAAAAATGAAATAGTCACCTCTCCTGTCAGGACGAGTCTTTCGCCATATCTCGTAGATGTCGAGTCGAGTCTTTCGTTAGGTCTCATTTTTGAAATTTCATTTCATCCACCTGTATCTTTTTTCTCCATCTAGTGCAAAAATTGGTGACAATCTCAAAGTCAGTGAATGAATTGAAGCTTGGGGGGAATGTCTCCATCCTTTGACGATCATTCTAGATTTAAGCCACTAGCTTTCAACTGGGGGCATATCGATCTTAGTCTTTTTTCTTTCTCATGCTCATAAAAAACATGAGAATATAACCGAGTAGACTTTTATCACTTTTTCGGACTCATAAAGGTTATACGAAAAAGGAACCCCCTGGAGTCATCTTTAAGCTCTTTCCAGACTCTCTAAACATGAAAAGATTTTCGAGTGATCTTGCTTCCTTTCCCACTCGTTAAAAGGTTTGAAAGGGTGTCTTTCGAGTGATAATTTATCTCTTTTTCGGCCTCACAAGACTAACATTACGAAAAAGGACCACATTGGAGTTGTCTTTAAGTTGTTTTCAGACTCTCTAAATATGAAAAACCACAGAGTTTACCTTCTATGGACTCGTTAAACAATTACACATTGAAGGGCCCATATAGGACCAAACCCTTAATTCTTCCAGTTCATTAAACAAAGGAAGAGGGAATTACTAAAGGTGAGTTATATCGAGCAAGTGTTACCCTCCTCGAGCTCATTAAACCAAAAAAAGGTACTCGTCTATCTGGATGGGGGAAAAAATTGAAGGAAGCAAGCCAAGCAGTTTTTGATAAATTTACTAGTGACCTTACAGTGACCCTTGAACATGACATTTTATCTTTGCACACATTTTAATCTGCTGAATCTCTGCACTGAACCAATCCTTTGAGTTTCCTTACTCCTTTGGGTCACCCGACAAAAGTCACAGTGTCCATTGCATCATCATGTTTTGGTCCATGTCATGTTTCTACTGTTGTGCCTCAGTGTTCAAGGGAAGTATCGGCCTCGAGAGTCGGCCATCAAAAATATCTAGTTTCAATATTTGTGTCAGTCCATGTTCATTTCTTCCACCAATTACATCTCTGTGTCTGTTTCGTGTTGACGCAAGATGCACCCTCTGCCTCAGCAAAGGCCCCTGCGTTGACCTCCCGGTCTTAAGGATCGTTCTAATTTCACCCTCGAGCCGGAGTGGCTCCTTCGATTCTCCACTGGAATCTCCTTTGAAATTTACCCACAGGTCTTTTCGACTCCTCACAGTCTCTAGGTCGGTCACTGTCCTCTTCTCTACAGAAGAATAGAAAATCAGGTTTCGGGGTTTTCAAACTTCCGACGTCATGACCCTTCGGTTCCCAATTTCCCAATCTCCTCTTTCGCGATATGCTCCCTTTGTGTTTTATCCCCTCCTGACTATGCACCTAGTCATGTGACCTACCTTTATATGCCCGCAGTCATACCTTCTATCGGGGTTCGGGGTTTCGAATGTTGAAATGCACTAAATCTCTTGTCCACAGAATCCCCGATTTCCCAATTGATAACCTTTCCTTTCGAGAAATTTCCTGACTACCGTGATTATCGCCACACATCCTCTAGAATGGATGGTCCTCACCGCTTCAGGGTTTTCATCGTGTAAATCCCCGATGCCTCGTTATGCTGAGATGACGTCAGCAGGGTCCCACATGGAGCTCTCCTCCTTTCAGAGAATCAAAATTCGCGATTTCGAAATGCAATTCCTCCTTGTCTCCAAGACTCATGAAATGTCAATCCCCGACTTTCTTCAGATCTCTAACACGTGTCCCAAGTGGATGGACGGTTCAGTTTTCCCTCGGGTTTCCAACAGAGATTTTCCCTCTCTCTTGCTCACAGAACCTCCGATTTGCCGAATCCTGAAACTTCGATAGAGTCTTCCCCTTCGAGACTTTCCCGAGACCTTAGATCTTCGCCACGTGTCCCCTTGATATGGGCGGTCCTGATTCAACCTTGAGATTTCAATACTTTCGATGCCCTAATGACACAAGTTCTTTGTCAACTTAAAACCCTGGTTGCCAAAATGTCGACGGGCTCTCGATGATTGCCACCTGTCTCCTCAAGATGGACGACTTAGATTGATTCTGGGATTCTCACTCAGGAAATTCCCGATCACTCGTCCTCGTGATTCCCAATTTCACGAATGCTGAAATTCCGATGGCTACCCTCTCATCAAAACATTCCTCCTCCTGTTCACGAAGTTTAAATTCTGTGCAACTTCTGGTCAATCCAACGACTAACAGGTATTCTATGTGAAGATCCTATGGTCCAAAATCTCATGATCTTGGACTTCGAATGCAACCGTAAACTCCTCGCTCCTTTGGAAAATCTGACGGCTGGCAGGATTTTGCTAATCCTCCCTGCATATTTCTGACCAACGGTCTCTTCCCTTTGATGATTTCTACGAAGGAAACCAAGGACTCTTCCCCGGACTTATCTGCTTGTGCTACAAACTTTCGATGCTCCTCAATGTTTTCAAAATAATTACTCCTCCTAAGCTTCTCATGACTTCGAGCCTCAAAGAGGATATTTGCACACACTCCTTGCGGCAACCTCCAAACACGTCTAAGTGTCGAGTTTATCCGACCCTGCACAGTCCTGCAGCAGTAGTCTTTTAACTCTTGCTCAGGTTCACAACCTTGAACTTCACTTGGCCCGCGCATTCCTTGCACAACTCCTGTGCCCGAATGCACTTCTGTGGAAATGAGAACAAGTGTTACCTATCTGAACCTTCTGTCAATGCACTCCTTGCAGACACTTCGACTGAGCTCCTTGCAGGAATTCTTGCTCAGATAGAGAAACAAGTGAAACTCATTCCCTCTTCCTTTCTGACTTCAACTTAGAACATGAAATCATATACACATCATATCAAAGAAAATTCATAACATGAAGAAAACATTCATGAGCATATCCTTCAACATCAATACACAGAGAACAAACACAAACCATGAATTTGAATCCACCTCTTTCTATTAATCCAAATATCTGTACATGGGTGTGCTTACATAGCTCTCTACATGATCCTGCTCTTCCTTCTCCCCTGATAATGATACAATACACAATGAGGGTGTCTATATCCCATTTCCCTATTGCGCTCTCAAACTATCTAATCTAGAATTAAATTCTATCTACCTGCATTAACTACTATAAATGCATCCTACCTACTAAGGACGAGAGCGAGCTGCTCAAGGTCCGATTACATTACACAAGTGCATTTCTTGTTAAATGACTTCATTTAAGATCGCGTAACAACTTCAAGGTATTTTCAAAATTTGTGCTGGCACTTGCCCAACTGTCCACTTGCATTCACGCTGACTCGCTTGATGTGGGAGATGCTCCTACATCATACTCCCTCACTTGAAAAATTTCATGGGCTCCTATCCATGAGCTCCTACACGGTCTATCCATGCTTCTGTATCTCCGCCTCGGTCTCCCAACTGGCATATTCAACTGGATGGTTCTTCCATTTGACCATATACTCAAAGTACTTCTTCCGCTTGGTCCTCTTGTTCACTCTTTTGTCTGGTATGCACTCCATATGCAGTTTCTCTGCTACTGGTATCTGTTTTTTCCACTGGATCATTGGCTACTCATTTCCAATCTCTGCTTCATCAGCTCTATATGGGTACAAATCCGAGATATTGAATATTGGAGAAATTCTGATCCCATCGGGTAATTCAATCTCGTAAGCATTAGCCCCAAATTTCTTCAAGACCCTACATGGCCCGATTTTCTTCATCTTCAATTTATTATATGCTCCTATCGGGAACCTTTCTTTCCTCAAATGTGCCAGAACTAGATCACCAACCTCAAACTGAAGTTGTCTTCTATGTTGATCTGCGCTGTGCTTATACTCCTGACTTGATTCCAGCAATCGTTCCTTCACCCGGCTGTGAATTTCCCTCATCACCACTGCGAATTATTCTGCACTAGCGCTCCTAATTGCAGTCTGTTCTGACTCTCTCAGTTCAAAAATTCCTCTCAGCTGCATGCCATAAACAATCTGAAATGGACTCTTCCCTGTACTCTTGTTAACATATTCATTATAAGAAAACTCTTCCTGTGGTAATATATTGTCCCATTGGCTGTGGTGTTCTGTCACCAAGCTTCTTAGCAAGTCTCCCAGACATTTGTTTACCACTTCTATTTGTCCATCTGTCTGAGGATGATAATCCAAACTAAATGCCAAGTTAGTTCCCAGCTTCTTCCATAAGATCCTCCAAAAATGCCCTATGAACTTAGTGTCTCAATCCAAAACTATGCTTCTTGGAAACCCATGAAGTCGAATGAACTCTTTGAAAAATAGGTTCGCAATGTGAGTTGCGTCACTAGTCTTCTAACATGTAATGAAGTGTGCCATTTTGGAAAACCTATCCACCACCACAAAGATTGAATCAACACCTCTTTGTGTTCTTGGAAACCACAATACAAAATCCATGCTAATCGCATCCCACGACCTTTCTGGTATGGGCAATGGTTGATAGAATCCTACATTCTGCTTCCTTCCTTTCGAATGATGGAAAATTATGCATCTATCCACAAATCTCTTGACATCTTCTCGCATTCTCGACCAAAAATATGACTCATTCAACTTCGCGAATGTCTTGTCGTGACAAAAATGTCTTGCCAATCCTCCATTGTGTTTCTCCTTCAGCAAGTTCTCCCTCATGGAGCACTTTGGAATACACAGTTGATTTCCCTTGAGAAACAATCCTTCTTGGATTAGGTACTCTATCCACTGGCTTCTGTCCCTGAGAATTGGATTCTTAGCTGCTTCATACGCTTCCTTAAAATCTGGATCATCTGCATACATGTTCTTGAGATCATCAAAACCCAATGCTTTGACTCGGAACTCCTACAATAACAAACACTTCCTACTCAAAGCATCAACCACTTTGTTAGCAGTACCAGAAATATGCTTTATCACAAAAGTGAAATTCTGCATATACTCAACCCATTTGACATGTCTCTGATTCAACTTTTCTTGTTGATTCACAAACTGTAGTGTGTGATTGTCACTGTATAAGACAAAATCTTTGGGTATCAAGTAATGCCTCCATTTCTTCAATGCTTGAATGATGGCATAGAACTCCTTATCATAAGTGGAGTACATTACTTTCTCTTCATTCAGCTTCTCACTGAAATACGCTATTGGCATGTCTTCTTGACTTAAGACTTCCCCAATTACAAATCCACTTGCATTGCATTTCACCTGAAATGTCTTTCGGAAATATGGAAACACCAAAATTGGTTGTTCCGTAATTTTCCTCTTCAATAGGTTAAAACTCTTTTCAGTCTCTTTAGTCCAGTAAAAATATTTATGCCTTTTCTTTACTATATCCATCATCGCTGCACTAATTCCACTGAAATTCCTGATGAATTTACAGTAGAAACTAGCCAATCCGTGAAAACTTCTCACCTCAAAAATATTCTTCGGTGATGGCCAATTCTTGATCACTTCCACCTTGTTTGGATCCATCCTCAACTCATTTGCCAAAATAACAAACCCCAAGTAAATGATCTATGTCTTCATGAATGAGGATTTCTTCATGTTTATCAATAGCTTCTCCTGCTGCAATTTCTGCATCACTGTAGCCAAATGCTTCAGATGCTCTGCTGCTATTTTACTGAAAACCAGTATGTCATCCAAATACACAATGACAAATTTCTCTATGAAATACTTCAGGACTTCGTTCATCAACCTCATGAAGGTACTTGGTGCATTTTTTAATCCAAAGGGCATAACAAGCCATTCGTACAAACCCTCATTTCTCTTGAATGTTGTCTTCCATTCATCACCTTCTCTCATGCAAATCTGATGATAACCACTTTTCAAATCAATCTTCGAAAAATATTTTGCTCCACTTAAGAAATCCATCAAATCATCCATCCTCAGCAATGGAAATCTGTACCTGATGGTTATCTTGTTAACCACCCTCGAGTTAGTACACATCCTCCAGCCTCTATCTTTCTTCGGACTGAGTACTATTGGAACAACACATGGACTCAAGCTTTCCCTGACTAATCCTTTGTCCAACAAATCCTGGACTTGCCTCTAAACTTCTTCATTCTCCTATGGCATCAATCTATATCTGGATTTGTTTGGAAAATTGGCTCCTGGTATGAGAGCAATATGATGGCTCACACTTTTGATCGGTGACAACGAACGAGGTAATTCATCCACTACAATGTCAATGAACTCTTCCAGCAGTTCCTAAACCTCCTCTGGTAAATCATCCACTCTTGTGTTAGTCAGAACAATCCTCGGCCTTCTGACCACAATGAACTGTGGTTCCTCCTTCTTCTTGACCTTGGTAAGGAGTTCCTTCCCACTAATGAGAAGTACAGTGTTGCTTACTTCCGTTTTTACCTCCTTATCCTTAATTGGAAGCAACATGTGTGTCCTCCCATTCTTCTCCAGGGTGTATGTGTTCAATCTCCCATCATGAATCACATTCCTCTCATATTGCCATGGTCTTCCCAACAATAGATGACAAACATCCATAGGAATGAAATCACATAATATCTTATCATTATATCCTCCTATCTTAAATTCAACTAAACATTGTTTAGTGACATTTACCTAATGTCCCTTTTGTAACCATGAAACTCTATATGGACTCGTATGTTCACTCGTCTCCAGCTCCAGCTTTTCTACCATCTCGGTTGAAACAAGATTATCCATGCTACCACTGTCCACAATGACCTTGCATACCCTATCCTTGGTCTTGCAAGCAGTCCTGAAAAAGTCTGGTCCTTTGGATTGAACTCTCCACCTCCTTCTCTGGTGTCAAAAGGAATTTTCACATCATCAATGATCTTTCGCCTTCAGCATCTTCTGCCTCAACATCTCGCCTCTGTGCCTTGGAGATGAGAGTTTCTCCCCCTTCTTTATTCTTATTTGGACACTCATAAGACTTGTGCCCATTCTTTATACATGTGAAGGATGTGATTACTCCACCTCTTCCTCTTCCTCTACCTCTAGTACAAGGAAAAGTGTTACTGTCAGCATATTCTCCTCTCTGCTCAGTATGTTGCCCTCTCTGTTCAGCATATTCCTGCCCGCACTGTGAGGTTCCACCTCTTTTTGTCCTTTTGTATTTAGGCTCAGACCCGAACTTCCAGTCCTCCTTGGGCTTCTGATACTTATCTCGGGCAATTGATTTGCCTCTGGGCTGACTTATGCCTCGACCTCTTTGACTCTGCTTTCGGCTCAGCTTCTCTTCTGCTTTCAGAGCCATCTGATATGCATATTCCACTGTCCGGATGGTTACCATGCTCATCTCATCCTGAATCTCATATCTCAGGCCATTCATATACCTGGCTACTTTTTCATCATTCCTTTCACGATGACCTGCCCTGATATTCAGCATGTAAAATTCTTCAGTATATTCCTTCACTGACATCAACTTCTGTCTCAAGTTCTGCATTCTCCTGAACAGAGTAATCTAATAATCCCTGGGGATGAATTTTTCTTTCATCTTTGCAATCATCCTGTCCCAGCTCTTAATTTTTTTCTTGCCTTGGCAACGCCTGTCCGCTTATAGTTCATCCCACCACAAGGTTGCATGTCCTTTTAATCTCGTGGAAACATGCTTGACCTTCTTGTCCTCTTTGACATCTTCATAGTCAAAGTAGGTGTCCAGAGCTCTAATCGAGTCCACAAGCTCCTCTACATTCAGATTTCCCTCATAAACTGGAATGTCCATTTTTGCCTTTGCACCCATTCTTGCAATAGCTTTAAGAAAGCGTTCATTTGCTACATATTCTGTTGTGACTTCCTCTTCTCCATGTCCAACATCATATTCATTTTCGAACTCACTAATATCCCCTACATCAGTTGTGCGGTTTTGTCTTATCTCCATGTCCACAAGTCTGGCGCATATGTTATGCAGATCTCTTTCTACTTATGGATTCTGCACCTGTCTACCCCTTCCTCTGGACGTCTCTCTTTCCTCCTCTAGATCGAGTGATTGTATATCTCTTATTCTCAGCGGCATGGTGAATCTTCCTTCTCCCTGCTACAGAAAGCAAAGAAGCTTTTCTAAGCTCTGATACCACCTTGACGTAGGCTGCACCCTCTGCCTCAGCAAAGGCCCCTGTGCTGACCTTCCGGTCTTAAGGATCGTTCTAATTTAACCCTCGAGATGGAGTGGCTCCTTCGATTCTCCATTGGAATCTCATTTGAAATTGACCCATAGGTCTTTTTCGGCTCCTCATAGTCTCTGGGCTGGTCACTATCCTCTTCTTGACAGAAGAATAGAAAATCAGGTTTCGAGGTTTTCAAACTCCCGACATCATGACGCTTTGGTTCCGGATTTCCCAATCTCCACTTTCCCGATATGCTCCCTTTGTGTTTTATCCCCTCCTGACTATGCACCTAGTCATGTGACCTGCCTTTATATGCCTGCAGTCACTCCTTCTATCGGGGTTCGGGGTTTCGAATGTCGAAATGCACTAAATCTCCTGTCCACAGAATCCCTGATTTCCTGATTGATAACCTTTCCTTTCGATAAATTTTCCGACTATCGCGATTGTCGCCACGTTTCCTCTAGGATGGATGGTCCTCACCGCTTCAGGGTTTTCACCGTGTAAATCCCCGATGCCTCATTATACTGAGATGACTTCAGCAAGGTCCCACACGGAGCTCTCCTCCTTTCGGAGAATCAGAATTCGCGATTTCGAAATGCAAGTCCTCCTTGTCCCCAAGACTCACAAAATTTCGATCCCCAAATATCTTCGGATCTCTGACCCGTGTCCCAAGTGGATGGATGGTTCAGTTTGACCCTCGGGTTTCCAAGAGGGATTTTCCCGCTCTCTTGCTCACAAAACCTCCGATTTGCCGAATCCCGAAACTCCGATGGAGTCTTCCCCTTCGGGAATTTCCCAAGACCTTAGATCTTCGCCATGTTTCCTCTCAAGATGGGCGGTCCTGATTCAACGTCAGGATTTCGAGACTTTCGATGTCCTAATGACACAATTTCTTTGTCAACTTAAATCCCCGGTCACCAAAATGCCGATGGGCTCTCGATGATTTCCACTTGTCTCCTCAAGATGGACGACCCAAATTAATTATGAGATTCTCACTCTGGAAATTCCCGATCACTCGTCCTCGTGATTCCCGATTTCACGAATGCCGAAATTCTGATGGCTACCCTCTTGTTGGAACTTTCCTCCTCTTGTTCACGAAGCTTAAACTCTGTGCAACTTCTGGTCAATCCAACAGCTGACGGGTATTCTATGTGAAGATCCTACGGTCCACAATCTCCTGAGCTTGGACTCTGGAAGCAACCATAACCTCCTCGCTCCTCTAGCAAATCTGATAGCTGGCGGGATTTCGCTAATCCTTCCCACAGATTTTTGACCATCGGTCTCTTCCCTTTGATGATTTCTACGAAGGAAACCAAGGACTCTTCCCTGGACATATCCACTTATGCTACAAACTTTCGATGCTCTTCAATTTTTTCAAAATCCTTACTCCTCCTGAGCTTCTCATGACTTCGAGCCTCAAAGAGGATCTTTTCACGCACTCCTTGCGGAAACCTCCAAACACGTCTAAGTGTTGAGTTTCTCTGACCCTGGGCACTCCTGCAACAACAGTCTTTTAACTCTTGCTCAGGTTCGCAACCCTGAACTTCACTTGGCATGTGCACTCCTTGCACGGCTCCTATGCCCGACTGCACTTCTGTGGAAATGAGAACAAATGCTACCTATCTGAACCTTTTTTCAACTCACTCCTTGCAGATACTTCGACTGCACTCCTTGTAGGAATTCTTTCTCATATAGAGAAACAATTGAAACTCATTCCCTCTTCCTTTCTGACTTCAACTTAGAACATGAAATCATATACACAACATATCAAAGAAAATTCATAATAGGAAGCAAACATTCATGAGCATATCCTTCAACATCAATACATAGAGAACAAACACAAACCATGAATTTGAATCCACCTCTTTCTATTAATCCAAATATCTGTACATGGGTGTTCTTACATAGCTCTCTGCATGCTCCTGCTCTTCCTTCTCCCCTGATAATGATAAAATACACAATGAGGGTGTCTATATCCCATTTCCCTCTTGCGCTCTCAAACTGTCTAATCTAGAATTAAATTCTATCTACCTACATTAACTACTATAAATGCCTCCTACCTACTAAGGACGAGAGCGAGCTTCTCAAGCTACGATTACATTACACAAGTGTGTTTATTCTTAAATGACTTCATTTAAGATCACGCAACAACTTCAAGGTATTTTCAAAATTTGTGCTGGCGCTTGCCCAACTGTCCACTTGCATTCGCGTTGGCTTGCTTGATGTGGGAGATGCTCCTGCATCACGTGTCGTTGATGGGGGATACATCAAGGACATCCTTCGACAAGTCTATTCCTATCGACTTCAGCACATTATCCAAGAGATAGAATTAGAAACCAGCTAGTACTTTGGGACCTGCATGCCTCAATGACAGGCCTCCTCATGTCCGACAATAGGTTTACATCATTGACCTCTTATCGAATGATTCCATGGATGTTCGAATTCATCTCATCTATTCACATTCGTTGGAATGTACTAGGGTACCTTGAGAATCATTGACATCAATGGTGATTTCCCTCACACTTGTTAACGGTTTACCTCATTGACCGGTAATCAAGTGGTTTCTACCATGTTCGACATTAGAAAATCTATTCACATGGTTAGATTTGTACTACATCGGGATCGGTAAGAATACCCTGGGTTGAGTCATTCACTCTGATATATACTTTACCCAGGTTGCGATGAAGTTTCTATTGAATATTGACACATATACTGTCACATAGATCCACTTTGTATTGGTCTGTGTCTATGTCTTGTCATCGCGTAGATCCACAATGTATTTTTCGTGGTTACGATCAGTTCATGTCATGGAAGTATAGATCCACATTGTATGTTTAGTGGCTATACCTTTTTGTCAATATAATTATGGATCCGCAGTGTATTCTATGGTGGCCATACATGAAAACGTCTTTATCACTCAAGCATAGGTATGCATGCCTTGGGTTTGAAACATGTCATAATATTTGTTTGATGGTTGTGTGCATATTCTACCAGGTTCTCTACATCCATACCCTTGCTCGAAAAAGTCTACAAAGTACTCCAGTCATCATCATCTTCTGACTTCACACTTTGGGGGGAAATCTATTACACATCTAAATTACTCACTCCAATAGTGTCACAAGTGTCATCATTACAAGTGTTGTAAGTGTCGCATCTTGTCCGCAAGTGTCACATCTTGACCACAAGTGTTGCAAGTGTTGCAAACATCATACTGCCATCTTTCCTATGTCATGACTCTAATGACATCATAAGGACACTTAAGACACCTCAAAGACTATTTTTGAAGAGGAGAAATCACTTGACAAGGAGTACAAGCCTTTTGCCGTTGAAAAAACTACTTAAAAATGAATTTTGGGAGGCAATGCTCCCTTACCCACTTTCAGGGAGCATCAATGCTCCCTAGACTTCTTTGGGGGAGCATTGAAACACTTTGTTCACCCTTTTGGGGGAGCGCTACCCTTCCTGAGTGAATTTTGGTTTGTTGGAGGATATCAGGGAAGAATCCCCTCAATCTCTGAAGTTGGTTGGATTCGAATATGAGTTCAAGGCATGATATTAGGGAAGATCCACAACTGAAGGAGAGGAATCCTCAACCTATCCCAAATATCTCTCAAGTGGTTGGGCCTCTCCAAGATTATATAAGGAGGCCTTCTCATGTTGAAAGGGTACATGATAGATGAAAAGATTGGAAGTATGAAACCTATGATCTCATAGGAAACATACAGTAGATGATAGAGATTGGAGATACCAAACTTATGATCTCATGAGTGGTATTGACATGAAAAGATTGGAGGTAGGAAACCTATGATCTCATAGGAAACATACAGTAGATGATAGAGATTGGAGATACCAAACTTATGATCTCATGAGTGGTATTGACATGAAAAGATTGGAGGTATGAAACCTATGATCTCATAGGCAACATACATTACCGAGATGGAGATTGAGAATTACACCAAACTTATGATCCCATAAGTGAGACTCCATTGAAGCATAATTAGGGTGGATTACTTGAGAAAAGGGGTTGGATAAGGAGAGCTGGAAGAAATTGTTGCACCTTCATCAGAGGATTGTAAGTACTCTTCATTTGTTCTGATTAATAAACATACATGCTTGGCCTATTTCTTTCAAGTTTATGTTTGTTCCACGTGAACTTGTCTTCAGTAGATAGATCTGTATTTGAGCTAATCTCAGTAGAATAGGAAGCTTGTTGTATCTTTGTTTGTTCTACAGTACCTATCGAGGAGCTTGGGATTGAAGCTCAACTTGGAATTTGCGAGGACAAATGTCGTTAACAAGGTACACATTTTTCTTCTTCCTCTTCTTATATTATCTTAATTATATCTAAAAGGATGTCAGTGACCAATGATAGCACCCTTTCTATCTTGGTTTTAGGGGTCTAAATACCAAGAGGGAATCTGCTTGTCCGCAGGAGGATTCACCTGTAACAGCGGGTACTAAAAAGATGTTTTTATTAATGAATTTTTCCATGCCCTCCTTCTTAGGTCATCGAGTTGTGAAAAATAGGGTATCCCCACCCGTCTAGATCACCATACGCCCAATACTCAGAATAAAAAGGATGGTTCATTATATCTCACTTGAGTTTTCTTGAATGAGTTCATGCGTTTGCAGCAGAAGCACCCTTATTCTCTCATGAAATCTCCACAACAAGATGAGGATCGACAAGCTTAGAAACGCCCGCAAGACCATCGGGGTAATGCTGGCAGTCCGGACGCTCTGGTTGGACTCCAGGCTTGAGGCCACTCTATTTCATTTTGCTTGATTAGGTAAGATCTCTTCCTGCTTAGGTAAGATCACGACTAAAATAGCCTCTTCCTTTTGATTTCGGTTCAGGTGCGTAGCTATTTGAAGACAGAGCAAGGATAATCACCTTAAATCACCCCTTCCATATCATTGTGCAATTTATGCCTCCAAAAATATATTTTTTTCTGTTCATCATGCGCCAAAATGCTAGAGGCGATTCGAGCAAGCCAAACAATTAAAGCTTCCTATTCCATCATGTGTGTTCTTCTTCTCTAGGACCCTATCCAAATCAACTAGCTTGCGATAAGGTGGAATGGGATGTACGCTTTGATAGGCCAACTCCATCTCTCCCGTCAATCCCCTCGAGACCTAGGAATATCATATTTGTTTCCATCGTTTCTCAAAATCCACCTCTATGAAAGGGTTTATTGAAAATATGAATGGGTTTTAAAACATCCTACGGAAGCTCTACATTTCGAGCAATGGATGTTTTGAATTTCAAGCATAAATGAGCTAACGTTTTCTATTGCAGCTACAATGGCAACTAATTCCTTCTTGCATGACCCAAAATCTTATTGCTTAGGAGCCTCGTTCACACAAGCATATCCACCATTTTTCAACCCTCTTCATGTAAATGCAAGTTTCAAAGAATAGGTTGTAGCGATTAACATTAAGAGGAACACATAGATATGCAAGTGTCAAAGAATAAGATGTAGTGGTTAACACTACAAGGAACATTAGGCAAGCTAAATGTAATGCATTGTCATGATTACATGGTCAACGAAAATTTGGCATACCCTCATATAACCTTCGGCATGCTAGTGTTAATGCTTGCAAATGAGTCAAGTTTGGTAAATGTGTTTTGCAAAGATGTTGAAATTCGTAAATGCAATGGCTATTAGATTTTTTTGGGAAAAGAAATTGAGAAAAAGTATTTAACTTAGGGCAGCCACTTTGTCCATGTTATACAAGCTCAAAAATCCTAGCACCGAGATTGTAAGCAAGTAGAAAATTGTGTGTTAAACTCATTTACAATATTTTTCCCAAAACATGTTCAGGACTTAATATAGGTGTTAAACTCGTTTACAATATTTCTCTCAAAACCTGTCCACGGACTCATATCGAGACTCTTGTGAATGACATACGAGAAAGTTTCCACCAAACTGTAATCAATGAACCAAAACACTTTTACCACTTAGTTCAGTTAACATGATGATCACAAAATTATATCCTCCATAATAAAATTTAAAAAATACAATTTTTACTTTTAGCAAATCTAGAGATTCAAAAAAATACATACATAAAAACAAATATGTACCGAGTTAAGGTTAACCTTTTTTTCCTATACTGAGTTGAGTTAAGAGAAACATTTTTCATGTTATATTTTTTACTATTTGGTATACCATCCCATAGAGAACAACATGGACACTCTTTCTTGACTCCCAAAAATTCAAGGAGAATTCACATTGCATCACAACACAATACTAATAATTGGCAACCATCCCACCAAACACAACCAAATTAAGCGGCCAATGGCAGAAAATGAGATAATTGGAAACCATCTAAGAGGAGGACCAATGAAAAGTCTACAAAATACCACTAGATAATGAGGATGATGTTGGATTCTTAGATAATTCGGTATGACGTTAAATTCTTCACTGCACATATTCATGTCCCACAAATACTTGCTTCAAGGTCAGAATTGTACTGAAAATACATTTTGAATGAGGAAACGAAAGTGAAGTTAATAATTTTTAAAGTTAATTTAGTTGGTTTACCTTTTGGATTTCACTGGCACGCACTCTTGGTGGTAATATGATATTTTAATTTTCTAATGAATATGGTATGTTTCACGTGTGAAAAATTGATATTGTCCTCATATTTCTTTCTTCAACAGTTTGAAACATACATTTTTAAAAGATAACAGCAAATACATCGCTATTAACGCATCCTTATTACGTTAGGGACATCTCTACTACAGTAGCATTTGTTAGTAATATGGAATTAACCTTTGTGTTCTTTGTCGGTGGTGAATGATTATTAGGTCCTGGATGGGATGCCCAAATTGGTGGTTATGTATGTATATGATTCCAACTTTGTAGTGTCCTCCATATGTGTTCTCAAACAAAGGGAGGTATTTTTTTAAACTCTACAAAATTTTATAGTTAATGATATGTAAAAAAATGATCTATTATTATTTTTTAAAGAATTTGTAAAAATGTTTATAGTTAATGATATGTTTAAAAATATTTTTATTTTTTTTAAGAATGTGATGGTTAAGAACTTGTGTATGGTTAAGAATTTGTGGATCTCATCATATAAATAAGCGGTATCATACACTACTTTGGTCTCTAACTTGGCCATAACCTTAAAAATAGATTATTATTATTATTATAAAAAGTTTTATAAGTTTTAGGCATTCAATATGTACCCTATAATAAAGTAATACATTCCTTATAGGTTGGGATATACACTATTATATCTAAATGATTTTAGATTCAATGGTGTATATCCCAACATATATAATTTTATTACTTTATTGTGATGTCAAAACAATTAAATTCATGTTTTATAGATTGAGATATACAACAAAGCAATACATGTTTTATTGCCTTTAGATCCAACAATGTATGTCCCAACCTATACAACATCTTTATAGGCTCAAATATACATAGTGTGATATAAAAGGATCTAGTAACCAATATGCACCCCACAACAAAGTAATAAATGTTGTATACCCTAGCTAGTGGGATATGCATATCTAATACCAAATGTTAAGGAAACATGATAAAAAACTATGAGATTAATTTTTCTTTTTTACTAACCAAATTACCTTCAATGTAACTACAACCTTGTAAAATAAGATTTTATGAAATTATTAAATTGTAATAAAAACCTTTTTGATATCCATGGTCAAATTTTATATTCAATTTAAACATTTTTATTTTTTTTACTTAAACTTATGGAGAAGAGATTATAAATATTAATATTAATGTTGTTGATATTGAGAGGGGGTGAATCAGTATCAAGTACAATTTAAAAACCTTTTTCAATTTATACTTAAACCATTCAGTTATATCCAATGAGCAATGAACAATAGTATAAGAGTTACACCAATACACCACAATACACCATGCACAATATATGATAAATAATCAATAGTTTTTGTTCGAGGGAAGTAATGACTTCCAAAAGTAGCTACAACTTCCAAATGTAGAGGGAGGGATAAACCTCCAAGAGGAAGATGCAATCCTCCAATATCAAGAGAGAGTTGAACTCCCCATCCTTTCCCTTCCTTCCACCCAAGAATATATGAGAGATAATAAAATTTTTACATTAAATCCTCACCATCAACGAATCATCACATAGAACCTAATAATGCTTCCTGAGACTTATTCAATTTCTGCAATTATTCAATTCTTGGAGTACTCTGATCCTGTAGATAATATTACTCAATGTATTCT
>ML841015.1:0-16732 GCA_009831015.1 Picea engelmannii
ATGATTTATAGATATGTCAATTAGTGTTCCAGATGTTGTTGATGTTGTTGCCCTCTCTCTCTCCTGATGATATTGTAGAATACCCTTCTTGTTAAGGGAGAGTGTTGAAATATTGTAACTGCAAAAAGTATTCTATTTATTATTGAGTTATTATTCATCAGATCAATCCCCTTTTGTGGATTGATCATGTCGGGCTTTGTACTTGACCAAATCCCCTTTTGTGGATTGGTCAAACCCTAATTATATTATGCAAATTAAGCAGTCAGCCCCTAGGCCTAATTAAAGTAGTTTTAACCACTAAGAAGAGAAGTCAACCCTGACCATTGAAGAGACACCTTTCCAGTGCCTGCCAGCTAGTATAAATAAGGGAGGCCAGCGCCTCATTATCTCACTCATTCATTCGCTCATCAAGTGCGCAAGTTTGGTAGTTGTAGTTGGGAGAATAAGGAAGAGAGAGGTGCATTGCTCAGTGTTGGATATCCTCTAGTGTTTTGGTTTATTGTCTTGGCATTGTATTGGCTATCTATGTTAAGGAAGGTTTTGTTGGGTTTTCTCCCCCATGAGGGTTTCCCGAGCTAAATGTTGTGTATCTTGTAATTGTGTTTCTCTCAATCCTACCTATGTTATTGTTATCTAGTAAATTGAAAAGAAACCTAATAATAGCTCAAAACTTAACACTGCATATCTTTTTTGAGCACATGTCTGAACCTAGTGATCCATGACTAATTGTGCTTTCATGATTTCAGAGGGTTATTTGGTGTAGAATTGTTGATCTCTTTTCCTGTTAGGGACAAGAGACAACCTCACAGGGTATTTTATGGAATTCAAGAAAACCCCCTGTTACCCCCTCTCACCTAGGGAAACCTCGAGGAGATCATGTCTCATGGCCCGCAATGAAGATACCGATCCCAATGATGATGATGATCAATATTCTCCACAGACAGCAGCCCCCTAGATACCTCATTCCTCATCAGCATAGCTCATCACATCTGATCAACATGGTTCATGGGTTGAAGTTGGATAATGAATCATAAGCTCATAGGTTACGCTCTTTTCCTTGTTTCACCTTGGTGGCCATCATTAGTGTCCTAGTCCCGTGTTGTCACTCTTGGGGAACAAGAGTACTATTGGGAGACTTTGATAAGGGTAAGGTACCATTCCCCCCATACTTAACACTTTCCATCCTAGGGCCTTTTGCAGTGTACTAGACTTCGGTAATGGTTGTTACATGTACACCAAAAAGGCTCGCAGTTCATCTTCCTATGAGAAGAAGGGCTAGAATGTTGAGGTTGATGCAGTTGCTACGAAAAATAAATAAAGAAAGAATATTATAAAAGAAACAAAGAAATGTGGGATGATGAATGGCCAACTTTAAAAGCCAAAAGGCCATCTTGAGCTCTACCCCCTCGCTATGAGGCGATTACCCCTAGTTCTAGTGCACTGAATGCATATCAATTAAAAGGACTTAATCCCGGCAAGAAAAAAAAAAAAAAGAATAAGCTGCTTGAAATCTGAAAAAGGGACTCACAATGCATAAAATGAATATCAAAAGGAAAGAAAGGGGTTTGGAATACACACACTGTCGAGGAAAGGGTATCTCAAGCAACAAGCACTCCCTTTACAAAGGTGCTCATGGAAATGGACCAAGCACAGTACCTTGCATGTTAATGACTCCATCACCATGAAGTAACCCCAACACGTTTACATTCAGCATATTTACACTTTGATGGGACTTCTCGGGAACTATTCCTCTACCTGGGTACTAGCACAGCTAATAGGGTCTTTTGATGGTCCTCCCATACCTAAACTTGCCAAATTGCATAAAGTATTGAGCTAATGTGAATTTTGAAGGGGATATCTAAATGAGAATTTCTCATGTGGCTTTTGTATTAACTGATGGCTTACTTTGTATGATTCTAAGGACTCTTGTACCTTGTGATTATTGGTCTTTCTTGATTCTGTTGAGATTGTAGCCAGGAAGGTCTTCCATCATCATCTCAGCGTCCTAGAATGATGGAGAACAATGAAACTTAGGCTAAGCTCATTAATTAAATGTTTTCCTAAGTCCAACTTAGGAAAAGAACTGTTAATGTGTTATAATTTTCAGTTGACTTTATTGAGTACTTTTTCTAAAGTTAAAGTGAAAAATAATTTAAGTTGTGGTCTTTTGATCTTGACCATTGATCTCATCATGAGGGTGAGGGTTGATCTCAGCCCTCAATCCTTTTGGAGATTAGGGTTTCACTTGCTCAATGAAGAATAAAGAGATCAGTTGAGCTAGAGGGGTGCACTTGAGGAAGAGATATCGATTCTAGAGAGATTGCAGATTTGCAGGTGAGTTTTTGCAGGTGAGTTTTTGCAGGAGAACAAAGGAGAGTCTAGCAAGTGGATCGACCCATATCTTCACCAAATCTTCAAATCTGGCAGGGTCGTACAGAGTGATGCAGGGATTACGCAGGAGGGTCGTACAACACACAGAGGCTCACCTTCTAGCAGTTGTTTCGTTCTGATTCTGTTTTGGAGGGTCTAGAGAGGTCGTATGGTTTTGTTGGAGAGAGTTTTGTTGAAGATTATTCAGCTATTGGCAGAGCCGCAGAGGCCAATTTCCCTTGTAAGATATTTCCATATTTTCCTATTCAGAAATAATAAAATCTCATAACTACTACTACATGAGACTATCAGCTTGAGTGAGCTATGGCATAGAAGACTTGCTCACATTCATTATAGAGCTCTCCCAACTCTAAGGAAGATGGTAACAGGTCTTCCAGAGATACAAATTCAGCATAAAGGTGTTTGCAAAGGTTGTGCTCTTGGCAAGAATGTTAAAGGATCCTTCTTGAGCAGTGACAATAGATCCAAGGAAATATTGGACTTGATACATTCAGATGTGTGTGGGCCAATGATTGTTGCATTTCTGAATGGGTACTTGTACTATGTACTCTTCATAGATGAACACTCTCGGGAAACTTGGATTTACTTCCTGAAGAACAAGGATGGAGTCCTTGAAAAATTTCAAGAATTCAAAGCTCAGGTTGAGAACTTGACTGAAAGAAAGATCAAGGTACTAAAATCAAATAATGGAGGAGAATACACCTCCAAAGATTTCAGCAATTTTTGTATTGAAGCAGGGATCAAGAGGGAGTTCACAGTTCCTTACAACCCTCAACAAAATGGGGTTGCAAAGAGGAAAAACAGAACTATCACCGAGGCAACCAAAGCAATGATACATGATCAGAGTCTACCTATGACTCTATGGGCAGAAGCATGCATGACAACAGTGTATGTTCAGAACAGGAGTCCTCATCAGATCTTGAAGAACATTACCCCAGAAGAAGCCTTCACCGGAGTAAATCCTGAGATTGGACACTTCAGGATATTTGGGTGCCCAGTATATTTTCATGTACCTAAAGAGAAGAGATCCAAGCTAGACCCTTCAGTGAGAAAGGGCACATTTGTAGGATACAGTGAATCCTCAAAGGCATATCGGATCTACATTCTTGGTCAGAGACATATTGAAATAAGCAGAGATGTTACTTTTGAAGAAGAGATAGCCTTCCAAAGATCCAGAGAATCTCAAATGGAAATTGATAGTGAGACAATGCTTTCTCCCCCTTCAACAGTTCAGAGGGAGACAGACATTATTCCAGTTAAACCAGTTGTTCCAGTTGTTCCAGCCAATCCAGTTGCTCCAATTGACATGCCCAGAGATATTACAGTAGGACATAAAAGGCATGCTTGGGCCCAACAAACTCTACAGGAAGCAGAGGGACATATAGCCCCTCAAGGGACAACCAAAGAGAGCAAGAGACCAAAGAGATTCTCAAGCTACCTGTCAGCCATGAGCCACATCATTGACTCCGAGCCTTCTTTTCATGGAGAAGCTTCAAGTGAACAAGTATGGCAAGATGCCATGACAGAAGAATATCAGTCTATATTGAAAAATGATGTATGGGATATTGTTTCGAGACCACAGGGAAAGTCTGTAGTGACTTCCAAATGGATTTATAAAATCATGCATGCAGTTGATGGAAGCATCGAGAAATACAAAGAGAGATTTGTAGCCAGAGGGTTCTCGCAAGTAGAGGGAGTTGACTATAATGAGACTTTTGCTCCAGTAGCCTGATACACTTTCATCTGTTCCATCATTGCACTAGCTGCTTCCATGGGTTGGAAGCTACATTAGATGGATGTAGAGACAGCCTTTCTCAGTGGTGAAATTGAGGAAGAAGTTTATATCGTGCAGCCAGAAGGATTCATTATACACAACGAAAAATCTCATGTGTGCAAGTTGAAGAAAGCCCTGTATGGACTAAAGCAAGCACCTCGTGCTTGGTACGAGAAAATGGATGGATTCTTGATGAGTTTGGGCTTCAGCAAGATTGTTGCTGACCCAAACCTATATTATCACATCGATGACAACGAGTGCTTAATCTTGCTCCTATATGTGGACGACCTTTTCCTCACCGGTTCAAAGAGACTCATTGTTGAATGCAAACAAGCCTTGACAGCTAAATTTGAGATGAAGGATTTAGGCTTGATGCATTACTTCTTGGGACTAGAAGTATGGCAGAGGACAGATGAGATTTTCCTGAGTCATGGAAAATATACTGTGGAGATATTGAAAAAGTTTGGTATGACAGAATGCAAATCCATGCCTACACCATTGGTGATGGATTTGAAGAAGATGAGTAATGTTGATTCAGAAGAGATTGATCCACACTTGTACAAACAGTTGATTGGATCACTAATGTATCTGGTTAACACCAGACCTGATATATGTTATGCAGTGAATGTGCTTAGTCAGTTCATGAACCAACCGAGAGAGACTCACCGGATAGCAGCAAAACATGTATTGAGATACCTACGAGGCACAGTTGGATATGGCCTAAGATATGCCTCCAGTGTAGACTTGAGCCTGCAGGGATATGCCGATGCAGATTGGGCAGGGAGCGCAGTGGACCAGAAGAGCACCTCTGGTTGTTGCTTTACTTTAGGGTCTACCATGGTTTCCTGGTGCAGCAGGAAACAAAGCTCTGTGGTATTGAGTACTGCAGAGGCAGAGTACATAGCATTGAGTGTGGCAGTCCGCGAAGCAGTGTAGCTTCGCAAACTTCTGACTGATTTATTCAATCATGAGATGGATCCTACTACTATCCATTGTGATAACCATAGTTGTGTGAAGCTCTCTGAGAACCTTGTGTTTCATGATAGATCGAAACACATCGAGATAAAATATCACTATATCAAAGACATGGTGCAAAGGAAAAGAGTACATGTGCAGTACCTTCCTACCCATGAGCAGATTGTAGACATCTTCACCAAACCGCTTGCCAAGACGAAGTTCGAGTACTTCCGTGAGAGACTTGGCATGGTGGAGAATGCCTCCCTAGCTGAGAGGGAGTGTTGATGATTACAACTGCGTGAGACATCCTCCAGGACACAGACTGAGTGAGTCGACCTGAGAGATAGTGCATGAGTTGGGTGTGCCCATGAGATGGGTGTGTGGTTCCTCTTTGAGACAGAGATGGAACGTTGTGCCCCTGTGTGAGGTGGTGAAGCCCATGAGCTAGGTGTGTGATTCCTCTCTGAGATGAAGATGGAATGTTGTGTGCCCCTGTGTAGGGAAGCCCATGAGTTGGGTGTGTGGTTCCTCTCTGAGACGGAGATGGAATGTTGTGTGCCCCTGTGTAGGGAAGCCCATGGGCTGGGTGTGTGGTTCCTCTCTAATACGGAGATGGAATGTTTTGTGCCCCTGTGTGGAGAAGCCCATGAGTTGGGTGTATCGTTCTCTCTGAGACAAGATGAAACGATGTATTGGCCTCCTCTTTGCAAAGAGTTGAGATGATGTGATACTCTAGATGATTCTCATGTGAGGAGTGAGAAAAAGATCTGATGAGTTGGACGTGCCTGTGACTGAGCACAAGTGAACGTGATCCTAGTGGTTGAGAACTAGTGAGTGTGGTTCTCCTGTGAGACACAGTGAGATAGAGATGTGCACATCCCTGTGGTTGAGCACAGATGGATGTGCCCCTAGTGGCTGAGCACTAATGGGTGTATGAGATCCCTTGCTATATTGTACAAGAGTCAAACTTACCTGTAACCCTATTTGTGATGTAAAGGGTACAGGTCGGCCCCACCATAAAGTGAAAGATAATTAATATGGTAATTATTAATTATATTGTGAGTTATTGAGGTCGGCCCTATTATGCCAATAGACACTATTGTTGGGCGCTAGTATTCTAGGGTTTTGTAAGCACCCTTTTGTGTGATAGGTTTATGGTGTGGAAGGTCTTTCTCTTGAAGAATATAGCAAAGGATTGGCTGGGTTTTCTTCCCTTGTTGAGA
Source organism: Picea engelmannii (assembly GCA_009831015.1). Classification (NCBI taxonomy): domain Eukaryota; kingdom Viridiplantae; phylum Streptophyta; class Pinopsida; order Pinales; family Pinaceae; genus Picea; species Picea engelmannii. Next base: position 6,346 of record ML841015.1, read on the forward strand.
AGAGTTTCCCAGGATACCTCTTGTGTACTTGTGCATGGTATTTCTTCTTGTGATCTTGGTTGCTGCAACAAATTGTTTATGGTTCAAGTAAAATGCTAAAAATGGAATGAACTTCATGCGTGAGCCTAGCTTATTGAAAAATCAACAAGGGTTTCAGCATAAAAGGAAAAGCAGAGGTGGGGTTTGAACCGTGAGGATTTGAACATAACACTTTCAGAAAATGGCCATGAGTTTGAGGGTGGAAGACAGGTTACAAGGGGCTCAAAATTACCCCACCTGGAAAGAAAGGATGACAATGATATTGGCAGTCAATGATGTGTCAGAGCATGTCAGTGACAAGGCAGCAGCCCCCATAGGTGGAGCTAAGTTGGTCATCTGGAAGAAAGGTGAGGCTAAGGCCAAGAGCCTAATTCTTGATGGGATAAAGGACCATGTGGTCCCACATCTCTCAGGAAAAGCTGAGGCAAAAGACATGTGGAAAGCCCTAAGTGACCTCTACCAAAACAAAAATGAGAATAGAGTGATGGCTCTATGCAAGCAACTGCATGGAACCAAGATGGCCAAACGTGAGGGTGTAATACCTTATCTTACCAAGATAACACAAATTAGGGATGAACTTGCAGCAGTCAGTGAAAAGACTGAAGATCCTGAGCTGGTGCGTATTGCACTAGATGGCTTTACTAAGTCATGGGACGTTTTTGTCCGTGGTGTGGTAGCTCGAGAGAAGCTCGCTGATTGGCAGCGATTGTGGGATGATTTTGTGGAGGAAGAAATTAGAATTGGTCAAGCAAGACCATCATCTTCAACTCATACAGAGGAGGAAGAAGGGTTGGCCCTTACAGGCAAAGCAAAGGGAAAGAAGGACAGGAAAGGAAAGAAAAACATTGACTTCTCAAAATTCAAGTGCTTCCAGTGTCACAAGATGGGTCACTTTGCATCACAGTGTCCAAAGAGAAAGAAGAAACCATAGATGGCAGCTTCAGCAGCAGTGGATGAGTTTGCCAAGTCATTTGAAGAGGATTTATGCTTCATAGCATGTATGTCTAGTAGAGTTGTTTCAGACATGTGGTTTGTAGACAGTGGTGCATCTTGTCATATGACAGGGCGCAAAGAGTGGTTTACTAGGCTACAGGAGGGAGGCGTAAATCTAGTCATTGAGTTAGGAGATGACATGCGCTACAAGGCGCAAGGAGTTGGCACAGTCTCATTTTAGAGGGAGTCCGGGAAACCACTCTGTTTCAGTGATGTGTTATATGTTCTAGGGTTGACCAAGAGCCTCATCTCAGTCTCTACTCTTGAGGATAAGGGATATGAGGTCACTTTCCGTAAAGGAAAGGTGTTCATCAGACCAGGTGGTCAGATGAGAAGATGGACAAGATGATTGGGGTTCGAGAGGAGAAGGTCTACAGGTTACAGGTTCAGCCGGGGAGAGCATTAGAGAGTTTAACCATAGATATAGGTGAGTTGTGGCAAAGGAGGATGGCACATATTCATTTTGGTGCTTTGGGGCATTTGAGGGAGGCAATCACTGGATTGCCTAAGATTACAACTGAGAGGCATGACCCTTGCAAGGGTTGTGCTTTGGGAACGTATGCCCGAAAACCCTTTCCATCTAGCGAGCACAAGTCCAAGGGAGTACTGGATCTGATACACTCTGACATATGTGGGTCGATGAGTGTGGAGTTAGTGAGTGGCTCCAAATACTTTGTCTTGTTTATTGATGACTACTCCAGGAAGACCTGGATTTACTTTCTAAAGACCAAAGATGAGGTCTTTGGGAGGTTTCAGGAGTTTAGAACTCTGGTTGAAAACCAGACTGGGAGGAAGATTCAGGTCTTAAGATCAGATAATGGGGGAGAGTACACCTCCAAGGAATTCGAGGATTATTGCACAGCAGTGGGGATCAAAAAGGAACTCACAGTTCCTTACAATCCTCAACATAATGGAGTGGCTGAGAGAAAGAACAAGACTGTGGTTGGAGCAGCACGTGCCATGAGTCATGATCAGGGACTGCCATTGTTCTTATGGGAAGAAGCGAGCAGTGATGCAGTGTATTTGCAGAATAGGAGTCCCCACATAGTTTTGGGGAGGCGGACACCTGAGGAGACATTTTCAAGTACTAGGCCAGATGTAAGTCATATTCGCATCTTGGGCAGCGTATGTTATTGTCATGTAGCTTCAGAGAAGAGGACAAAGTTGGACCCTACAAAAGTGAAGGGGTTACTTGTTGGTTACAGTGAGGCTTTCAAAGCCTACAGGATCTATGTCCATGCATGCACGAAGGTTATTGTGTGTAGAGATGTGCAGTTCGAGGAGGAACATGCATTGAGGAGATCAAAGGATTTGCCAGCAAGTGTAGAGAACCAGCAAGGACAGAGTATAGGAGTCCAGGAGCAGAAGGCACAGAGTCAAAAGACAGGATCACAGGAGCAGGCACAGGATACAGGTGTTCAGAAGGAGAGTGTTGGACAAGATCATCATGAGCGAGTTGATGATGAGCAGAAGCAGCAGGATACAGTTCCACCAGAGCAGATTGTTAGGCCATGGCCTAAGTGGTACAAGTCCACAATCAGTGATTCTAGGTTGGCAAGGCTTCTAGAGAGCGACTTCAGACGCAGCAAACCACCAGAGAGACTTGGATATATGGCATTGGTAACTTAGCTCACTGATGTTGAGCCTTCCAGTTATGAGGATGTTGCACAGCATAAAGTGTGGTAGGAGGCCATGATGGAGCAATATGCATCCATTATGAAAAATGATGTATGGGAGGTAGTTCTGAGGCCAAAGGATAAAAGGGTGGTTGGATCCAAGTGGATCTACAAAGTTAAGCATGCAGCAGATGGAAGCGTGGACAAGTATAAAGCCTGCTTCGTGGCCAAGGGGTTTTCACAGCGAGAGGGAGTTGATTAGGAGGAGACTTTCACTCCAGTGGCCAGGTATTCTTCAATCCGAGCAGTCATTTCATTGGCAACAGAGAAGGGTTGGCACGTTCATCAGATGGACGTGAAGACCGCCTTCCTCAATGGAGTTATTGAGGAGGAGGTATATGTGGAGCAGCTAGAGGGATTTGAAGTTGGCAGCAGAGAGACGCATGTGTGCAGACTAAGGAGATCCTTGTATGGGGGCTCAAGCAGGCACCTCGGGCATGGTACTCGAGGATTGACAACTACTTGAGGGAGATAGGATTCCAGCGGAGCGAGGCAAATCCAAACCTATATTTTCTTGCAGGGAAGGAGCCTCTTATACTGGTACTTTATGTAGATGACCTATTTCTCACTAGAGATGAACAGATGATAGAAGATTGCAAGGTCAACCTTGTCACTGAGTTTAATGAAAGACTTTGGGTTGATGCACTATTTTCTAGGGTTGGAGGTTTGGCAGATGGATGGGCACTTCTTCCTAGTACAGGGGAAGTATGCAGTAGAGATCTTGCACAGGTTCAGGATGATGGACTGTAGGCCCATGTCCACACCTCTGGCTACAAACTAGAGGAAGATTGATGCATCATATTCGAACACAGTAAACCCCACTATCTATCGTCAGTTGATTGGATCGCTCATGTATTTGGTCAATACTTGGCCAGATATCAGCTTTGCAATAAGCTCCTTCAGTCAATTCATGGTGGACCCTCGAACAGAACATTGGATTGCTGCAAAGCATGTGCTTCGCTATCTCAGAGGGACAGTGGAGTATGGGTTATTGTATAAGCGCAGTGGTGGAGTGAGTTTAGCAGGTTTTACAGATGTTGATTGGGCAGGATGTGCAAAGGATAGGAAGAGTACTTCAGGTTGTTGCTTCAACATTGGATCGGGCATTATTTATTGGTTCAGCAAGAAGCAAAAATCAGTGGCATTGAGCTCTATCGAGGCAGAGTACATGGCAGCCAGTTTGGCAACATGTGAGGCACTGTGGTTGAGGAAGTTACTTTTAGGCTTGTTCAGGTAGGAGCTAGAAGCTACTGTGATTCACTGTGACAATCAGAGTTGCATCAAGCTCTCTGAGAATCCGGTGTTTCATGATCGTAGCAAGCACATCAATATCAGGTATCACTTCATCCGGGATTGTGTACAAAGAGGAGCCGTGAGGCTTGATTACATTCAGACTGATCAGCAGATGGCAGACATCTTTACCAAGGCACTGAGCAGACAGAAGTTCGAGAAGTTCAGAGATCAGATAGGGTTGAGAAAGAATCCCTTCCTCGCTAAGAGGGAGTGTTGAGATTGTAGCAAGGAAGGCCTTCCATCATCATCTTAGCATCCTAGAATGATGGAGGGCAATGAAACTTGGGCTAAGCTGATTAATTAAATGTTTTCCTAAGTCCAACTTAGGAAAAGAACTGTTAATGTGTTATAATTTTCAGTTGACTTTATTGAGTACTTTTTCTAAAGTTAAAGTGAAAAATAATTTAAGTTGTGGTCTTTTAATCTTGGCCATTGATCTCATCATGAGGGTGAGGGTTGATCTCATGCCTCAATCCTTTTGGATATTAGGGTTTCACTTGCTCAATGAAGAATAAAGAGATCAGCTAGGCTAGAGGGGCACACTTGAGGAAGAGAGATCGATTGCATATTTGCAGGTGAGAGTTTTTGCAGGAGAACAGAGGAGAGTCTAGCAAGTGGATCGACCCATATCTTCACCAAATCACAGAGGCCAAGCTTCAGATCTGGCAGGGCCATACAGAGTGACGCAGGGGTTACGCAGGAGGGTCGTACAACACGCAGAGGCTCACTTTCTAGCAGTTGTTTCGTTCTGGTTTTGTTTTGGAGGGTCTAGAGAGGTTGTACGGTTTTGTTGGAGAGAGTTTTGTTGAAGATTATTCATCTATTGGTAGAGGCCGATTTCCCTTGTAAGATATTTCCATATTTTCTTGTTCAGAAATAATAATATCTCAAATCTATTGCACCGATTTTCCCACCTTGTTTTTTTCCGGGGACTATTGTCCAAAAACAAGTGTGTACATTTGATGTGATTGTTGTCTACTTTTACTTTCAGTTCTTAGCAATTTATTTATGTTGTGTATTTAATTTTCTGTGAAGAAAAACCCTGAAAAAGAAGTTAAAATTAATTTAATTTTCACAGATTCTATGGCTTTGACCGATTTGGGTGCACTTGACATAGTCGTTTGGAGGACGTCCTTATGATTTCACCCAAGACGTTGTGCATTATATACAGGATATGGCACGTGTGATGCAGAGCGTTGAGTCATGTCATGACTTGACATATTCAGATACATCCTCTCATACCTCCTGGACCCTGGACGATGGACAGATGAGCTCTCATTTTGCAGATATGGTCATATTGGTTGACAAACAGGCAGGCAGCCCACATCTTGGACAACGCACCCCGGAGCTTGTTAGGCATTGGATGGAGAAAGTTGCACTAAGACATGGTTGGACACCATTCAGAGAGGTGATGCATCTCCATTCCACCTTGGAGGATGACCTTTTCACCTTGGACGTTTAGCATATGGATGATGACATCATGCACTATGATGTTTTCATGATGATTGGGGCTAGCTTGCCATTGGGGCATCCACTTTCATGATGAAATGGGGTTTTTTGATGATGAGAGTCAAGACATGACCTTTTGATGAGGAGGTGTCACCTTTCACCATGCTTTGCACCTTTTGATGATGAGATGTGGCCTTCGGAGGCCCTTGCACCCTTCTAGAGCATGGCATCATCCTTGTTGGGGTTTCTTACACCCACATGTGTGATCTTGGAGGAGATGTTTTGGTGCGTTAGCATGTTTTATTATTGTTTGAGGCTACTTGAGGGGTCAGCCTTGTTGATGATTGCAGCTTCATGAGACATTCTCCATATCGTACTCCTTTGGACTGAGTTGAGATGATCTGTGAGAACGCCCATGTGATGGGTGAGTCATACTCCTCTAGACTAAGTTGAGATGACGTGTGTGGTCTCTTGTCATGCTCCTCTGGACTGAGTTGAGATAACTTGAGATGGTCCCCTGTCGGACTCCTATGGACTTAGTTGAGTCGACTTGAGATGGCTCTCCATATCGTACTCCTATGGATTTAGTTGAGTTGATCTGTTGAGGGTGACATCCCTTTTGGTTGAGCACATGTGGACTTGTCTGTAGTGGCAGAGAACTAGAGGATGTTCGGGAGATCCCTTGCTATATTTTGTCTAAGAGTAAGATTATTGTGAAACCCTAATTTTGTATTGTGAAGGGTACAAGTCGGCCCCACCATGTAAAGATAATTAATATTGTGTAAAAGATTAATTATATTACTGAGTTGTACAAGTCGGCCCTATTGTGCCAATAGACACATCTATTGATGAGTTAGGTCATGTATTTATAAGAGAGATACATCCCCATTGTGGATCATATCTCATTCTCACTAAACACATACTTGGAGAGTTGTAATTTGGTGCGCACTTCTCTCCTGTGCAATCTTTCTTAGTCATGGAGCACCCTCTTTTGTGCGCTAGGGTTTGTGGTGAAAGGGTGATCTTCTCTTGACTCTATAGCAAAGGATTGTTGGGCTTTTCCCTTGTTTGAGAAGGGTTTTCCTAGGATAACTTCTTGTGTCTTGTGCATGGTTATTCTTCTTGTGATCTTGGTTACTGTAGCTATTGTATATTGTATTGTTGCTTTGTTTAAGGTTCAAGTTCATGCTAAAATAAAAAGAAACTACATGTGCTTGAGCTAAGCATTAAAAATTCGAAATGGTATCAGAGCAGTGTTCCTGAAGAGCCAATTGCACAAGCTACTCCAACACTTTTCAAGCTAGTCATCACCTTCTAGTTGCAACTGCAAAAACGACCCTTACTCTTTTCCTTGTCAAGCTAGTTTTAGCACTTTCCCCTCGAACGTTGGGCCTAATTTTTGCACAGGCAGGTACGACCTAGTTCAGCGCACCACCTGCAACTCTCAAATCAAAAATTGAAGAAATTTTGATTTTCGGCCCTAGGGTTTCTAGGGTTTCTACAGATTTGAACCTCTAGGGTTTCTGTAGGTCGCTGAGGAATTTTGTAGCTCATTGGGGTTTATCTGACTCTCCAAGGCTTCTTGTTGGCAATCATAAGTCCAACGAAACCTAGGGTTTCTAGCCTAGCCTAGCTGGCAGATTTCTAAAGCTAAGGTTTCTAGCCTAGCCTTTAGGGTTTGTGAAGAATCTGCAAGCCATGAGGAACAGAACCTTGGCGGAAGATAGGCTTGATGGCTCAAGCAAATTCAGCTCCTGGAAGTCAAGATTACGCATCACTCTAGAAGAGAGTGACCTATTGAGATTGATAGAAGGAACTCTACCAACAACAGCTACCGATGAAGAAAAGACTGAATGAAAGACTGAGGATGTCAAAGCTAGGAAGATAATCATCTATTCAGTAAGAGGATCTACTACCTCGCATCTCTACCTTGACGACAACTTATCTAATGTATGATGTGTTGAAGAAGATGTTTGAGAGAAACAACACTAACAGAGCTCTTACATTGAAACATCAACTTCAAAATCTTAAGATGATGAAAGATGACACCATTACTACCTTCTTCATGAATATTTCAGATATCAGAGATCAGTTAGGTGCCATTGGAGAAACCATAACAGACAGAGAGCTTGTCATGAGTACTCTCAATGCCCTTCCAAGCCATTGGGAACCATCTATTCAAAGTATCAGTGGAAGAGCAGACTTACCTCAATTTGATCATCTATGGGCAGACTACACTCAGGAGGAAACCAGACTTATAGCCAGAGGCGTGCAAGACTCCCATTATAATGACAATCAAGCCCTTACTTCTCATGCAAAGAGAGGCAAAAGAAATAGAAGAAGTTTCAGCAAAGCATTCAAAGACAAGAAAACTTCAACAACTCCAGGTCATGAACATACATATCTCATTATTTGGCATTGGTCTCAATATCTCATTATTTAAGCCATTTGCATCAAGTATTTACTTTTCAAGTCATTTCCCTTTTCTTGGTTATATTTCATGCAAGTATCTCTTTTGAATATCTCTTTTATAAGCAATTGTGGTGGATGAATGTATATGTTGTTAGTGTAGAATTATATCTTGTATTTTGTTCTTTGGAATAAACTCCTAGACTTTATTTCTTGTACTTAGATTAGTTCAATCCTTAGTATATTTTATTTAGGGACTACCCCCCTTGGCTTCGCTAGGAGTTGGCCTAGATGGAGGAGTCGAGGATCAAGTGACAACACCTTGACTCGAGACTTGCCCCCAAGGACACACCAAGTAGATTGAAGATTGCTTCCATATTCCCCGGGTGTGTATAAAGGCAGCAACACCACTCACTCCCAAAACCAAAAAAAAATTGCCCAATATTAGCTCACTCGCACGGTTTTTAGGGAGCGATTCGAGGAGCGTTTCTTTAAGGGAGGGAGTGATTGCTCCCTGAGCACTCTCGGTTTGGGCAGGGAGCAATTTTTTTCTCCCTGGGAGCGCGTTCCCGAACAGGAGCGTTCAGGAAGCACGCTCAAGAGTGCGCTTTGGGAGCGGGAGCGGGGGGGCGCTCCCCCGCAACGTAGATTTGAATCATCATCAAACTCCTCCATTAATGAAAATAAGCCCTCCTAGGCTTCCTCCGAATGTGGACATGTGGGCTTCCAATGGTGGAAATGTCCTCAAAAACATGATCAAAACCCTTCCAAGGGAGCACCCCCCTCCCCTACCAAAACCAGCTCCAAAAGTCTCCATCAAGATGCACTGGCGGTTCCCAGATCCACAATATAAGGAGTATGTCATCATAAAGGCTAGAGCATTCCTCATTGTAGGGAGTCCTTTGACCTGTTCCTCCTTAAAGATTGCTTTAATTCTCCTCCATGTTGGATATCCTTCAACAGGTTTAACAATATTTCTCATATGATGGACCTCATGTGGACATTAGCCCAAACTAGTAATATGATGGTTTGCATAATCGAGATATCCTATCCATATGTGCCATAACTCCACCAATAGTGAGGCGCCTCCCATCATATAAGGTATTAACCCCATCAACAAGAGGTCAATACATGGATCAGCCTATTAGTAGACAAAGTGATGCCTATTAGGAGACAAAGTGATGATATCTCATGCCAAACCAGGCCCTCCAAACTAGGATACCACCTCCAATTTGTCCATGAGCTCCTTCCCTTCAAACCAAGTGTCACGACTCACAACTACGAAACAAGGAGTTCTTCAACCAGGCTGAGAGGGACTGATCCGATCTGTTGTTATGTTAATTTCATGTGATCTCTGCTGCAAATATTAACTACAAGGGTTCCCTCGGGCCTCTGAAACAGACCCTCTTTCATGCTAAAAATGGTGATGAACAGAGCGTATGCCTTGCTTGACTACTATAGGCCCTAAACTTTCCCACGTCATGTTGTAAGACAGATTTATGGAGGTCTGGTATACCTGACTATTGTTGATAGAATGACAAGAAAAATCCAACTCCTGGCCCTGTAATTGCAAATTGGCAGAAATTCTTGGACAGGAGGACATACTTGCAGTCTTCAATTAGCCCCATTTCTCCATAAACAGCTGCCACAAATTCTTTGAATGAACATTCCTCTCCTACTAATCATATCCTCCTGAAAGACACTAAGTTTTTCCAAGAAAGAGACTGCTACGTTATGCACTCAGATGTAAATTCAGCAAACCATAGGTCTTTAACCAAGTGATCTTGACCCCAGGAAAAGAAGGGTGAGTGACTACCAGAAGATTCCACACTGCTAGGAGAAGAAAACAGTAGCAAACAAAATATGAAGGTATAATTTCTTGTGAATAGCTTAGAGTGCTTTCACCAGCCAATTCTTTAAAGTTTATCAAATAGTGGTTCTTGTCTTGCAGTAGGGATTTGTTTTGCCCATTCCACAACTCTTGCCATGAATTCCCTCTAGAATCATCATGTCACCCTGTAAATCTCTGTGCTATGTGCTGAAGACCACATGTGCAGCCTTCATACAGAATGGTGGATAACAAACCCTTACAGGATTGAGGATGTTGTTGGTTTAAATTCCTTCTACCTTGATCACCTGGATGGAGAAAAGTCGTCATTGCTCGTAAATAGGCAAGTTCCCACATTGTATCTAATGCTTAGTGTCATATAGTATATTAGAAGATCAATAAGCTCTAGAGAGCAAGTAGAGTAGGTTTGCAGTTGCATTTCATGCTAGGTTGTTTTTTGTTGATATTTGGCTCATGCATTCTTTGGAGTCTTATACTTCATGAGATTTTGGCTCATATCTTGTTTTTTAGCCCTACAATTCATATACATTAGGATGGCTCATCCATTGCTTCATATATAATAAATATATATATTAAACAAAAGATTAAAATAGTTGTTGCATTTTATAAATCATTATTATGTGCCTTGCATTTAGGACATCATAGATCTAAGTTGCATGAAACATGGAAACGTCTAGAA
>ML841015.1:26489-43456 GCA_009831015.1 Picea engelmannii
TTACTTGGAGAACTATCCTTCTTTCTGGGACTTCAGATACGTCAAAGCAACCAAGGAATTTTTATTTCACAAACTAAGTATATCAAAGAAATGCTAAAAAGGTTCGGAATGGAAGATTGCAAACCAGTTATCACTCCCATGCAAACCAGTTGCAAGTTGAGCAAAGATGATGATTCGAAATCTACAGATCAGAGGCAATACAGGTCAATGATTGGCAGCCTACTATATGTGACACCATCCAGACCAGATGTAATGCAGGCAGTTGGACAGGTGGCACGATTTCAAGCAGCACCAAAGGAATCACATGTATTAACAGTGAAGAGGATTTTCAGATATCTCAAAGGAACAGAAGAGTTTGGATTATGGTATCCAAAAGGAAAGGATCTATCACTTATTGCCTACACAAATGCAGATTGAGCAGGTTGTATTGATGACCGACGAAGCACCAGTGGAGCAACGTTCTACTTGAGTGATTGTTTAGTATCATGGCTAAGCAAGAAACAATCATTAGTATCTTTATCTACAGCCGAGACAGAGTATATTGCAGCAGCATCATGTTGTACACAGGTTCTTTGGATGAAACAAACTCTAACAAATATACAGGTCGAGTATGATGAGCCCATTCCAATCTATTGTGATAATACAAGCGCCATCAGTATCTCAAAGAACTCTGTAATGCACTCCAAGACGAAGCATATTCCAATCAAGTATCACTTTCTACGGGAGCAGGTTGCAGAAAAGAACATCAGAGTTGAGTATGTGGGCACAAAAGAACAAGTGGCATACATCTTTACAAAACCACTTCCAGGGGAAGCCTTTGAGTATCTTCACTAGAGACTCGGAGTTATTTCTACTCCAAACTGAATGCTTTTGAATGCTTATCTTATATGTCCTATATGTACATGAGGAAGCACCATAAGAGAACAGTTCAGTCAAGGGGAGCAGCCCCGAATGGAAAGATACCTTTGCCATTGACGACAAAGCGGGAGAGATTCATCAGATGCAGACAGAGGCATGGTTCCAGGGGGAGCATTGGTCACAGAGATGCAGAGGACAGAGGCATGTTTCCAGGGGGAGCATGAGTGATATGACTTCAGTGCTTTAGTATTGCATGACATAATTTCAGTTTTGCATCAGAGTGTTGCCATCAATGCCAAAGGGGGAGATTGTTGATTAAAGTTGGTTGTCATTGATGTCAACCCTTGAAGAAAGCCCGATAGCACAAAGGTTTGGGTAATGGACCCAAGTTTGTTTGATGTAAAGATGACTCGTTATTGTCTTGTCATTGTTAATAATAAGTAGAAATGGATGAACTCCAAAGTGGTCCCCTTATGGTAAAATCCCTCACGGGAAGACGCTTTGCGGATTGAGTTATCCTAGAAGTATGGTTAGAGAACCCATGCTTATTTGTGGAATAATGAGATGAAAGTCAGTGAATTTGTTAGTGAAACTATCCTAGATGGATAGTGTTTGTCATGCCATTTCTGGTGGTATGTGGAATGTCACATAACTCCTCACAGTTAGAGAGTCATGGCCATGAGAAGTTGGGGAACCTAGGTTTGGGTAATGGACCCAAGTTTGTTTGATGGATAATAGTATGAGTTTTGATATATTTGCAGGTAATACTATTCTATATGGATGGTACATGTCATTCCATTTCTGGTGGTATGTGGAACGTCACATAACTCCTCACGGTTTGAGAGTTATGGCCTTACAAAGTTGGAGAACCCTCTTATGTCATCTAGAAGCCCCAAAAGGTCAAAGTAGTCAAAGTAGTCAAATGTCAAAGTACTGACTTCTCTTCTAGTCTCACGGAAAAATCCATATCCTAGTCTTTCTGACTAGCTTCCTTCTCTGTCACTGAAACAAGGGAATCTTTCCAGGAGATTTCATATCTCCTAGAAGTTTTTGAAGCTACGATCTAGTCTTCTCATGGCATTTGTCTCCTAGTCCTGGAAGTTGTTTCTTCATCTGATCCTTTCTGAGATCATGCTTACTCTCGATTTCTTCTGGGTCTACAAGGACTTCATCATCTCTTATGGGGTATACTTGGTGTTGAATACCAAGTCTAAATATGAAAAGCTGAGTGAGACTTCAAGTGAATTCTGCTTCCTGTCAAGGTGGCTTCAATATCCTTTGAACAAGTCTACTGTGAGTTCTTGTTCTAATGTTCGGTCATCTTTGGAGCCTTTTTGCTCCTTACAATCAATCTCCATATGAGATACTCTGGTTTTCAAAAGATAGTTTCTTATTCATCTTCTTTGGTACATGAATGTATATGGTTATGTACATAGTCTGTTTCACGTCTCATCTAACATGTTGGCTTCTGCAACCTTCACTATAGCTTCCTCAGGGTTATATCACCTGTGACTTGAAACAAGGTCAACAAAACAACAAGCAAGAATAATACTCTTTTGATAATAGTAAATAAAACAATAGCACGAATAATCGTCATAGTAGCTCCTTTAGAGCTATCACTTGTGGCATGCCTGAAAAAAGTAAGAAATGCAATACAAAATGAGAGCAACACTCTTCTAGTGTTGTGATCAAACATTCATCCATGGTAACCTAAAACCAACACAAGAAGTTTCTCCTAAAGGAGATGTTAGTTGTATCTGGTAAATGATTACATTAAGCATTTATCTCAATATTCTCACGTGCTACCAAGTATAATACTTTTCAAAGACTGCTACCTCAACTATAGTGTTTACTTGTAAAGGGGTAGTTATCAACTTGTCCAGTGCAACTTTGAATCTTATCAACTTAATTAATCAAACCTGGAACCTGGAGCCTTGTCCTCAAGAATGAGTGTGTTGTTTTTCTTCCAAGTCTCCTTCATTGAAGATGACGAGTGCTTTCTTCAACCTGTCTTCTGTACTAAGACAATATGCTATCTTGACAGAAAGATGGGTTAGAGAATAAACTCTATGATCTCAACTTTAATTAATATAATACCTTGACTTTAATTTTTGACCAAAGGTTAGTATGATGGTCATAGCTTCAACATGCAACCTAGATCAAAATAATGTCATAACAAATAGATGCATATCAGAATAATCAAACCTGGGTTGCATTATTCCTCTGAATGTGTTGGATCTAAGATMCTTCTGGATCTATGGCAAGAGATCCCTTATCCTACAAATACCCTTTAAAGCTTAACAGTTTAAACATATGTGAGTGCACACCTCTGATAGCATTTGYAGGTAGTGGCACCATCTAGTAGCAGCGGTAATAATTACCAACCCTTTTAAAACTTCAAGGGTGACTGCAACTGGTACTGCAACTGATACTGCAACTGATTCTGAAACTGCAACTGCAATTTAGGGTTTTATGAGCAAACCTTAATTTTTCAAACTTCAAATTTTGAAATTCTGATCCAGGGACTAGATGCGCTGAGCTGAGGCGAGTAAGCTGGTGCAGTCAGATTTCTGAAAATCCAAATTTTACCCCTTGAAACTGAGCTTGTGGAAATTTGGACTAGTACTTCTCGTACTGGTTCTAGTTTCCTGGTTTTTCTGGTTTTCTCGTTTTCTAGTACCAGTCAAAAACTAGGGTCTGACTTTTCGAAGGCTCTGTGTCCATTGAAAAGGTGTGCTCAAGCTGCCAAAAGGTTCACTAGGGTAGGGCACACTTTTTTAGATGAATTTTAGGCAAAAAATCCTCTCCAACAAAAAGCCCTAATTTTCTTATATGGCAACAATGACGTTTTTACTTATCTAGTGAAAGGTGCTCTCATCAACTTAACTCTGATACCATGTTAAGTTTTGAGCTATTATTAAGTTTCTTTTCAATTTACTAGATAACAATAGCATAGGTAGGATCACTGAGAGAAACACAATCACAAGATACACAGCATTTATCTTGAGAAACCCTCATGGGGGAGAAAACCCAGCAAAACTTCCTTAATATAGATAGTCAATACAATGCCAAGACAATTAACCAAAACACTAGAGAATATCCAACACTGAGCAATGTGCCTCTATCTTCCTTCTTCTCCCAACTGCAGCTACCAAACTTGCGCACTTGTTGAGCGAATGAGTGAGTGAACAAATGAGGCGCTAGCCTCCTTTATTTATGCAAGTTGGTAGGCGCTGGAAAGGTGTCTCTTCACTGGGCAGGGCCGACTTGTCTTCTTAGTGTTTAAAACCATTTTAATTAGGCTTAAGGGCCGACTTCTTAATCTACGTAATATAATTAGGGTTTGACCAATCCGTAAAAGGGGATTTGGTCAATTACAATGCCCAACATGATCAATCCACAAAAGGGGATTGATCTAATGAATAATGACTCAATAATAAATAGAATACTCTTTGCAATTACAATATTTCAACAGACATGTGGCTTTGGGAAGCCTAACTACACTCCTCCTACACCAATGACTTGCTCCTAGTGTCAAAACTTCCCCTGAAGGGGTGACGTCACTTTGAATTAGGGTTTCTTTTTGTGTAAAAGTAAATTTTAAGTGAATTGTTTAAGATTATTTTGTAAAAGGGACAAGATTAGGGTTGTTGACCCCTAGTCTTGTGGTTTACCCTAATATTATGTGGACAAACTATTTTGAAGACATTTTGTATAAATATAGATTGTAAGATCTCATTTCATAACAATAACTCTCCCATTGTGAAAAGTACTTGGCTGAAATTTTTGCCACCCTTGGTGATTTTGGTGTTTTCTCTTGTGGAATGTCTCTTTGTGAATGTCTTTTGGTGAATGGATGAGGAGTGATGTGCACCCCCTAAAGGCTTTCTCTCTTGAATATTGGATGAATGTTGCATGGTAACGAGGGTTTGTTCTCTCATTTTCTTGGATTGGGTAAGGAAAAATATGCATATGCTATTATTTTCTTGCTTACTTTGGTAATTGTTGGTGGAAACCCTACGGAGGAGTATGCTAGATACACCCTCCATCATTGCTTCATCTCTTTGTTAAAGGTTTTAAGTCTTTCTTTTTTGCAAGGGTTGCTAGGAGGAATATGAGTGTGTATACCCTCCTAGATTTACCCTAAGTTTGGTCGACATACCCTAGGGAGTAAGAGGGTTTACACCCCTAGGGTTGTTGATCTAGCTTGTGCTTTAAAGACTCCATCACCCAACTTTAAAGGCACTAATCTGAAGTATTCTTGCATTGGAGAAACAAAATATTGCATTGGGAAACATGATTTCTTGTCATATCAACTTTTTGCAACTTGGGTTGTGTTCCTTGTGCTTAGAGCACCTCTCAACCACTAGGGCATCCCCTCTAAAAGGGTAGTTCTTGTTGTTGTTATAAAATTGCATCTTCAGCCATTAGGACTGCAGAAACCCTAATCTAATTGTTTGAATAACTCTTTAATCAACCGTTGAAATTTACCCAAAGTTTGCACACTTATACTACTTGGTCTAGTGCACTTTTTGGCAAAGTTTGGAGGAGTTTCATGGCTGATTTTCTTGCTGTAATGAGCTGTTTGTTACAGCCATAAGGCTGATATATATTGCTGCAGAAAGTGTTTACAACAGCCTTACATTTTCATGCTAGTATCTTGGTCTTTAAATCTTGAGTTTCACTAGTGTTTAGCTAGTCTATCTCTTGTATCTTCCACTTGATTTCTAGCACTTAGATAGCAGCTTATTGTGCCATTTCATTGCTGATATATATTGTTACTAACAACTGCTATTAGGGACAGCAAGCTTAACCTGTTTGTCCAACTAATTATATTGCATCATATACTTGGTTTTCTTGTGTCTCGGGCAAGTACTTCACTATTTGCAGGTCACTCAACACATTTGGCAACCCTTTAATCTTCCCAAGACCTTCCAAGACCTTCATACCATTTAGAATTGATCTTTAGGGACATCCTCTTCATCTTCATTTTTTTCCATCTCATTTCCCCCTAGGGTCACTTGGATTCCCCCCTTGAGATGACTGCCTCACCTCTAAAGTGATGGGGACATCTTCCTAAGGTGACAGTGGGTAGGTGTACTCCTAGTTGCCGCCAATTGGTGGTTGGGTCGGTCTTTGCCCAACCTACAACTTGTGCGATAACAGGCCCACTTGGGAAACACTCCTAAACTAGAGGTACAATCCACGCAATAGGTCGCTTTGTCAACCCTCCCATACCTAAACTTGGCAAATTGTATAGGGTCTTTGAGCACTTGTTTATGTGATGAGGTGGTTTGGATGTACATGCTTAGATGGCTCTTTTATTGACTTGATTTACTTATCATGATGCATTTGACTTGAGATCCTTGGAGGGCGTATTCATTGTCTTTGCAGGACCTAGTTGGTGGAAAGATTTGGAGGAACAAGCCTAGCTTGGGCTTCCATGGGGCTTGAAGCCCACAGGTTGGATTCCATGGCCCATGCACCGAACGATGATGCTAACCTTTGCAGGCATAAGGAGACACCATGGAGGACCTAACCCAGCCCTTTGCTAGCCCAACAATTTGCTCTTAAGGCTAAAACGTCACTTTTGGGGAGCTTGATATCACCCTAGGGCTAGGGTAGTGGTGGTGGTGTTGTTGTTGCTTGACACTTGGCACGTTTTGATGGGAGAAAGCTTGGCTTGGAGGGGAAGACCTAGCGCATGAGAGGGAGGCCCAACGACTTCCACTTTCCACTCCAACGACTTGCAAAAGGTGCCAAAACATCGCCCTAGAAGAGGGATGACGTCACTTTAGGGTTTCTTATGTGCATTTTTAAAGTTAAATTTGAATTTTATAATGTAAAGGGGCAAAGTAAGGGTTGTTGACCCCTTACTTTGTGGTTTACCCTAAAATTAAGTGGACAAACACTTTTAGTAGGGTTTGTATAAATAGAGATCATTTCTATTTCATTTCGATCATAGCTCTCCCATTGTGAGAAGACTAGTGGTTGAAATTTGCGCCCTACTTGGGAAATTTGGTATCTCTCTCTTGTGCAAATGATTTTTGGTGATATCTCTTGGTGAATGATTGAGCTAAGGTGGTGCGCACCTCTTGGAGACTTCTTCTCTTGCTTATGAATGGTCATTGCTTGGTGAACTAGGGTTTGATCCTGCATCTCTCTTGGAATTGGTATGGAAAATCTGCAATTGTTAGTTCTTCTTGCTTTTTTCATGATTATTGTTGGTTGAAAGTTGAAACCTTAGGAGGAGTATAAGTGCATACACTCTCCATTAAGCTTCATTTCATTTGCTAGTTTACAAGTCATTTATTGCAAGGTTGCTAGGAGGAGTACAAGGGTGTACACCCTCCTAGATATACCTTAGTTTGATTTGCATACCCTAGGGAGTAAGAGGATTTACACTCATAGGGATTTTGTTGATCTAACTCATACTTTTCAAGACTCCATTCACCCAAGTTTTAAAGGCACTAATCTGAAGTTTGCATTGGTAAACGTGATTTAGTAAGATATTGATATTGTTTAAGTTGGGATCTATTCTTGACGCTTTGAGGTTGCTAAGGACTCTAGGGCGTCTAGGTTTGCTTAGTCTTCTTGGAGCTACAACCAAACAAAAGCTACAGCCATTAGGGCTGCAGCAAATTACTCTCTTTTTTATTTATAACTCACATTCCAACCGTCAAAATTTGCTAGAAAGTTGCGATAATAATCTACTAGTCTCAACACACTTTTTGGGTGGTTTACTTGCTTGTTTTGTGGGTTGAAATTTTCTGTTGTAGAAATAGTTTGCTACAGCCATAAGGTTGATAATATATCTCTGCAATATTTGTTTATAACAGCCTTATTTCACTGCTAAAGTCTTATGCTTTCATACTTGAGTTACTCTAGTTATTGCTAGCTTATCTCTTGCATCATTTACCTAACTTTTAGCATCTTGTAGCAGCTTTAATAATCATTGACTTGCTGATATATATTTCTGTTGACTGTTGCAAATAGGGACAGCAAGCTTAACTTGCTTGTCCATTGGATTGTTTAGCTTGTATCTCGTCTTTTCTTGTGTCTCAGGCAGGTACAATCATCTTCTGCAGGTACTCAATTTCCTTGGCAACTATTAACCACTTCCAAGACTCTTTTCCAAGCTATCTTCCACTTAGTATCTTGACCTATAGGGGCATCACTTCTATCATATCACTTTTTGTGTCATTTACCCCTAGGGTCACCCGGGACTCCCCCCTTGTGTTGGATTCTTCCTTCACTAAAGCGAGGGGAGGGTTTATCTGAGGTGACAGTGGGTAAACTCTCCCACCATTATCGCCATCTTGTGGATTGGGTCGGGCTTTTCCCAACCTACATTTTGCACAATAACAGAGCCATTTCTTCATTTTCACCTTGGAATTTACTGCATAAGCTCTAGTAATCCTGGTCTAGGAAAGCCCCCCTTGAGTTGGAGGAGAGCCGGCCTAAAGTGTGAAGAGGGTTGGTGAGATGACATTGGCCTCCCTCTTAGTCCTCCAAGGCTTCACTTAAGCTTTAGGACTTTATCTCAAGAAGTGAGGGCTTGAAAGGTAACACAGAAAACAACTTAAAAACCAAGATAAGAAAACACCATGTCATACAAACCCTCAACAAATAATTGATGTCATAGAATATTCCAATGAATAGTAGGAATTATTCAGTGCTTCCATCTTGTTTCAAGTTTACTGAAGCATCTGCATCAGCTTCTAGCAAAAAACTAAGAAGAGGCATCTTGTTTGTCAACCTTTACCAAAAGCTCCTCCACACGTTTTGACTCCCACTCAATTGGAAATTTGAGAGATTTGGGGGAATAGCGTTGTTGGTTTCACATCCAGTATGGGAGTCATCCAGTGATGTGCAATATACAAGTATATTATGTCATTTCAGGTAGATTCAGTTTTCAAAGCAACCTTGAGGAATTGCCCCAAATCTTTAATGATGCCCTATCTTGAAGATACTCTGTAACACATCCCTGTGGCAGGATTCTATTCCACATTAATTATGTTTCTACTCTGTAGCTTGTTAGTGCATGCTGCAGCTTATGGAGTACATTGCTGAACTATCTGATATCTAGGACATCCTCTTTAATGGTTTCATAGCACGTTGCTAAACTTTCCAATATGCAACACTAGCAATTTGTTACAAGTTGTCAAGGACCTTCGATAGCATCATAAGGTTGAGGCACTTACTGGTCAGCCATATATTTTCTTAGTAGTTGCTATTACATGCCCTAAACTGTGGTCCTTTACCAACAAAAGGCTGCTGACATTAATGCTTACCTGTTGGATGGTACAGTATCCAATGATAGCATTGATAGTACCATGTTCTTTAAACCTCTTGATGTGTGTATCATTGAATTGGTCAGGAAGATAGAATGGTTGCATTTTTCTAGCAGTTGTATTGTCTGTATGGTGGAGTAGTTGGTTGGTAGATGAATTCAAATACAGCTCATTGAATCAAAGATGAACGGCACCTGTCTCCTCATATTAAATCCCTCATTTTTTATATGCTACTGATTGCAAATAGACAAATGTTACATTTCCACGTCGATCCATCTTATATATTATCCTGATTACTAACATGTAAGTTAAAGCTAAGCACTATCCACATAGACATGGACTAGCCAATTACAGAGAAAAACAAGAGCGATGGACGTTGGAACAGCCACACAACTTGATCAATGAATTTTCCATTTAATTTTACTGATGAGCAATTTAGGGCTATGCTTTTGGGAATAAGGGCCCAAAAAGGAGCACCTTTGTATTGGGACATATATGATGTGTCAAAGTTATGATGACATGGTCTCAAGAATAAAAATGCCATGTAATTAAGGGGAAATCAAAAATATTACTAGACAAATGGATGGAATGGAATAAAATAAGATGAACAAACCTGGCGTGGGAATGTCAAAGGCCTTTGACCCAAAGCTTGTGGGTTACCAACATTTGTAAAAATAATCTGGAACACAATGAAACAAAAAACTTTAATCCTAATAATGTCATAAACTTCAGAAATTCTAAGTAATAAATAACTGCCAATCTGCCAGAAAATAACACACAGCTGAAACACAGAAAAAGATAAAATCAACTTCTTAGAATAGATTAAAGCACACAATTAATATTTATTAKAATAAATATTAGAATGGATTTCAAATCCGTCAATAGAAATTTATATCCACTACAGTGTTGAAGCATGAGTACAATCCAAAAACCATGGTTGCGTAACAATATCATGAACATATACAAATTTTGGAAGCATAGACCATCAAGAGMAAGTATGGCTCCTACGATATTCAGAGTGGGACTTAGAAGCTTAATGGAAACCCACTGATCTCTATGTGTAACTGTAATTCATGTATCCCTCTGTATCATAGATTCATAATACGAAAGTTTTTATTTACCAAAAGAAATTATCACGCGCATACAAATGCTGCATAAACTGAGAATTCAAATGTTTTTTTTATAGGATAAATTTGGTCTCCTATTTTCCTTTTAGAATATATCCCAGTTCTGTCCCTGATAAGTATTATTGGTATTCAGTGTATGTACATTTTTAAGCTTACCGTCAATGCAAAAGGAGAATAATTCTAAACAAATCAAAATGTACCTCCTGCAAATTCAGAAAACACTTTTATCTTATATTTACATGAAATTTAAAGAGGTTGCTTCTCAGCGCTGAGGCCAACTGGGTAGACAAACCACTACAAACCTCATAGGCCAGCATGTTGGAAGGATAGTACCATGAGCTTAAAGCTCTGATAGAAGCAGATATCACAAGACAAGTAAATCAAAAGCCGGAGGTAGAAGAACCACCACAAGGCAGATCAGATTTCGTTAATGGACATGATGGGGCAGCAAGGCGTGATTGTGCCGGTAGTGTTGATTCACTAGAAAAAACCACAACAACTGCTAGCGAAGATGATTTAGAGATGATCGGGTGGGAGATATCATGTCAACAAGGTGAATGTCACAACCAACCAACGAGGTGACCATTGATGTTTTGTTCCCATTGCATTGAGGTAGGACATCCTAGGGCTCTTCCCTCTTGCCTTGGCCAAGCTTTGAGATCACCTTGATAGTACTTGGATAGTATTCCTAGAGACCAATCCCCTCATCCACTCTTGAAGAAGCCTACTTAGCCCTAGCCAACGCTTGAGAGGCAATCCTCTTAGGTGCCCTCAACATTGTCTCATCTTTAAACCTAAGTTTCACCTAGAATTGTGTAGGGGGGCCATAGCCCTTTCTAGGCACTGGTCTATTAATTTCTTCGACCAAAAAATCTATAATAATAAAAAAAATCCTTTCCCTTTTTCTTTTTTATTTTGCAATCTAGGGTTTGAATTTGCTTGATCGATTAATCTAGGTTGCTAGATCTAAGTTTATTTTCATAGCTATATCTTATCAAGCTTGGGTCTCTCTCTCATGCTGATTAGTATTTCAGGATTTATCTTTAATGTTGGCATGACCTAGGGTATCGATCCTTTTCATACTTGCTAAATCTTTGAATCTAACCCTTAATTGAACAAAATAAATTTAAGGTGCTTGAATTGTGATGTTTCCTATTGAGTTATCATTGATTATGCTTGGAAAACACAAGTCAAATGCTAGTTTTGTTCTTGCTTCATGATCTGTATGTTTGAAAGGAGTAAATTGATGCTAAAATAAGGTGAACGATCTGATTAACAAGTGAAACGATTTGTCCCTTTTAGGCTGGGCATCTAAGGTTTGAGCCTACAGTTTCAGATCTGAGTCTATCTGTGGTGAGTAATGGCATAATAACTCTCTTAATGTGAAACTTGAATGCTTGATACATCTCTTATGTTGTTTTTCTGGCACTTATGATAAAAAATCTGCATAACTAGTGAAATACATGTCTCTGATGCACGATCTTTTGGCAAACGTTTTGACTCATTTATGATGTATAACACATCCTCTAGTAAATTGATGCAAGGAATGATGGAACGCTTGGGTTTATAATGATTACATCGCACTAAATTCATCACTGTTTAAGGGTTTTACACTGGTTCATTTCAGAGTTAATGGTTTCTTTCTATGAATGGCAAGGCTATTAGTGCATGATCTAAACACTTGAACAGTCAAAACATTTCACTGTTAGTTTTCTCTGTTTGCAAAATCATATCCACCAGCATTTGGGGTTTACACTTCATCTTCRATACATAACAKAAGTGATTGAAGTCTGGTGTATTTTGGTGGCTCTTGAAGGCTGTAAAAACASTGTCCATTTGGCATAACCCTAACAAGATCTAAATCTGTCTTGATACATAAAATTTGGGCAACGTTTGAGCATAAAATACATCCTAAGTTTTTCCTCAACTCAATCGATACAGCATATTGTGGAAYGGCTTGGTCTTTAGGGCCAACGTCTCACCATTTTATAGACTGTCTCAGGGATTTACTTATTGCAGAATGTTTGGTCTCTTCTATGCTTGAATGATAAACACTCTTAAACACTCATATAATTTCATGAATGCAAGTGAAGTCCTCGTGTTTCAACTCTTGGGCACTTGTGGTAATGGTTTACAGATCTGTGTAATAGTTGAATTCATGTTTGAAATACACCACTTTTGAGCAGCATTCTAACTTATTTAACATCTTAAAAATTCCCTTAAGAGAATCAATGCAAGAGACATGGAAATTTGGTTTATGATGCTGACGTCTCATTGATTTGAGAGTTGTCTTGAAGTGTATTTGCCTTTTCTCTGCATAAGGTGTGTTCTCTCTCAAGATCTGAAGTGATATATATCATGGACAAATATAATAATATACTCAACCATATCGCTGATGCAACGCACACAGTTTATATGGTGCATGAGATACTTGGATACAGCTGAGATATTTTGTTGTTTGACCTCTGGATGTGATAGTGATATTCTGCTCTAATAGGCTGTAAGAAAAGTCCCTTGACTGTGGTATCCTTTATACTTTTGAACACTGTTGATGGACAGATGTGATCACTATTTGTAATAGCATAATTTCATCACAGTACGGCACACTCTAAATCTGCTCTTCTCATAATAACAAACCTGTGGTAATGTGCTCTGATGTTGTTAAAGGATCACTGTTTTGATGGTTGTAATCTGCTCTAAATGTACAGTGGCAAATGAGTTTTAAACACTGGCATATTCACTATTTTTCTAAGTGTTTTTCACACATGGAATGATCACTGTTTGCATCATACGATTTCACATTCCAAGCACACAAGGGATCTCTGTTCTCATGTTTAAGAATGTACATTGAATATCACTTTGGAATGATATAAATCTGCTCGCTTTGAATGGTATAACTCTGCTGTCACATGCTATAAGCCTGCTGTCCTCATCGTTCTATAGAAACAGCAGTACATTTGGTATTATCTTGGCATATCATTCTTCTGGGCATACAACTCTTGATGATAGTAAAAAGTCTCTTAATCCTTGATGCTAATGATGAGATGGATGGTAGATATAATTTCATGATCACATTGTGCAATTGAACACATATTTCACACTTTGATGGCATTTCATGGTACATGGTTAATTGAGCAAGACTTGTTTCTCACCTTCCAAGCATAATCTTGGGTAAGCACATTTGTCTAAGTTGAATTCATTTGAAGCTTATTCACCATTGATGATTTAATCCACCTACTCACACGCTCAAGCTTGTTTTGTATCCTTGAAGAGTGGGTAGAGCCAATTCACCTAAGTCTTAAATCAAGCCAAGTTAGAAAAGCTTCCCTTCTGTACTCAACGATCTAACTTAGCTTGACCTTAGAGATTCCCCACTTGACTAGGAAACCTTTCCTGAGTCTGAAGTGCAGGGGAGACTTGGTGAGGTGACAGTGGCCAACCTCCCGAGTTCCACAAAGCTAGTACCCATCTTTGGGACTTAGCTAAGGTGCCTGGTTTGTATGGTAACAGGTCCCTGCCAAGATCATAACAGAGAATGCTTGAACATTCAGGTCCATTGAATTGGTGAGTTCTTGTAGTAATTATAAAATAATTCTTTCTCACTCATCAAATTATTATCCCGGAGGGAATGGATTTGCAGAATCCAACAACACAAATTTATTGAAGATTATAAAGAATACCCTTGGTGACAATGAAAAATGTGTTAAATTATGAGCTTGATTTAAGATCTGTAAGTAATTCTTTAAATTCTGACTTTTCTTAACTTAATATGATTCATAAAATAGAACAGCAATAACCATAGATTTACCAGCATGAATATTCACAACACATGTACCCTGGGGAAACCCTATACAGGGAGAAAAACCCCAGCAAACAATCTCCTTTTATTGCAAATAGAATGTATGATCACTTACAAAATATCCACCATGAAATTCTGCTCTTAAAGAGCTTGCCAAGATGACTCTGACCTGACTGTAAGACCTGTAAACACAGCGACACCTTGTTGTCCTTTCTCTGCTGAAATATACCAGCACTGTTACAAGATGCTTGCTGTCCTTTTCTGCTGTCTAGCACCAGCACCGATACAGGATGCTTGCTATCCTTTTCTGTTGTCAAGCACCAGCACTGAAACAGGATGCTTGCTGTCCTTTTCTGGACTGATATACGCTGCCCTGATATGCTACCTTCTTATACTGATATATATGCCAGCACTGTATGAAAGCACTTGCTGCCTTCTACTCCTTCACCCTCACGCTGCATAACATTATGTGTGGAATGAGGGTCGACCTCTGCATATAAAGGCGTAGAGAGGAGGAGGGAGAGGGCTCGAAATAGTAACTTGATTGCATGTTTATCATAACTCGACTTTACACTTAAGCTTGAAATAGATCTTGGACATGACTTCACTTAGTTCGAATTTAGAACTTGACTTGAGACTTTAGTTAGGAATACAACTCGCCCTTGTGATTTGGCAATGCATGGCATGCCAACTCAACATGCAACTCGACCTTGACTGAACATGCATGTGAACTAACTCAACATGCACTTGACATTCATGCATGCAGCTTGTCATGCATACAACATGCAACTTCAACATGCATGCATGCAGCTTGTCATGCATACAACATGCAACTTCAACATGCAACATGCATGTATGCAACTATGCAATTATGTATGTATGCAACTATGCAACTTATGCAACTCGACTTTTACAACTTGACCTTTTACAACTTGAGATTAACAACTCATTCAACTTGACTCTTATACAAGGCAATTCGAATTTCTTCATGGTGGATAGTGTTACACGTGCCAACGCACTAGATCAATGCATTTACATCATTTGCAATATAAGGAAGATTGTTTGTTTCTAGCTCATAGGAATTGTACATTCAACCTAACTTTTGCTAGACACCTTGACATTTGCTCATGGCTCACAAGGCTTGACTAGGCTCACAGAGGTTGTACGTTCCCCCTGACTTTTGCACTACTTTGTCTATGCTCACAGAGGTTGTACGTTCCCCTTAACTTTTGCACTAGACTGTCTATGCTCACAAAGGTTGTATGTTCCCCCTGACTTTTGCATTAGACTCACATCTTGGCTCACAAGATCACATAGCATCTCGTTCGTCCTAACTTTTGGTTTGACTCACAGAGGTTGTACATTCCCCCTAACTTTTGTCAATACCTCACAAGACTGGTTGATTCTCCAAATCCCCCTGGCTAGCCTCAGGGTGGCCCATCTAGCCTTGTTGAGATTTGGGTACCTTGGAAAGTGGTCCCCTTGTGTTTGTGAGCTTCTAAACACATGAGGGAAGTACTTTGTACCTTGTACCATGTACTTTATGTCTAATTTCACTTTGACTTAGGAGATTTAAGTCAAAAGTGAAATTTGGTCATTTTAGCCTAAAGTGACAATTAATTCACAAAGTGGGTGAATTAATAGACATAAAGTGAAACTATGGAAACTTAAGTAAAGTGGGTTTTTGAGTGAGATTCTTTTTGAGTGATCTCAACCATTGATTAGGGATGGGATGAGATGAGATGATCTCATCCACCCAATTTTTAGGTTTCCTTATGCATCCTAAAGGAGGGTGCAAGGGGCAAAGGAGAAGGCATTCACTCATTTCTTCACTCCAAGAATTTGAGAGAGAGCAAGAGGATGAGGTTTCAGGCATTGGGAGAGGAAAGCTCTAGCGCCTCCTTGCATGGAGGGCTAATGGAGGCTTAGTTCCCAATTTATTTAGTGGGGAGATTCCAGTTCTGAGGAGGGCGCACTTGAGGAGGAGGGTGCATCATCAGTGGGGAGGTCTTAGAGAGCTCAGATTGCAGTGAGGTTTGTTTCAGAGGGAGGCTACACTTCAGTATCAGAGTACTGTGGAGGGGTTTCCTGTTCAGAGCTTCCAGTTGGCATCTTACTCCATCTCAGTGGTCTTGGCAACATTTCTGGGGGGCGCACCATCCTAGGGCGCTCTTGCTTCTTTTGGACTTGTATTTCAGCTTGGATCAAGCTGTTATTGTATCAGGTTCATCTATATTTTGTACTTGTTGTATTCCACCATCTATTCTCCTCATATATAGACATATATTCCAAACTGGTTTTCCCCAGGGGGGTTTTATACAGGGTCATGTTGACCAAAAATACCTGTGTTCAATTTCATGTGTGTTAGAGTGTAGAACTATTGTATTTTCAGTTGTAAAGATCTCTAGGTGTTACATTTATTTTAGTATGTGTTATCCCCAATATCTAGGGATAACTAGGAGATCATGTCTCGAGGCCCACAATTCCTAGACATGGAGTACCGAGAGTGTGATTGACTTGAGCATGGCCCTGGAGGACCCATCTCTCTTCTTCTTCGTCAGATTTTTCCTATCAGCAGTAGTAGTTTCCATCGCCACCGGCCTGGGCCTGCATCGAAGAGGACTCTTGCTCCATGAGGTAATTGGTCCGAGGTATCATGGTATGTGTCATATTTGATCATTATAACCTTCTTATATATGCATTAGGTTCCTTTCATTTCTGATGACTGCTTGGATCTTACACTAACCCACTTGACCATTGTTGGGGTGATTGATTGGGTGACTTAGCAAGCTTGTATTCATGGGTTTTGGTTAGCTACCAAGGGGGATTTGCAGAGCCATCGTCCGCTCCCACCATCTTATCATGTTTACATCTTATACCCCGCTCATC
>ML841015.1:49049-60246 GCA_009831015.1 Picea engelmannii
TAAGGGGCAAAGGAAAAGGCATTCACTCATTTGTTCACTCCAAGAATTTGAGAGAGAGAAAGAGGATGAGGTTTAAGGCATTGGGAGAGGAAAGCTTGGGCACCTCCTTGCATGGAGGGCTCATGGAGGCTTAGTGCCCAGTTTATTTAGTGGGGAGCTTCCAGTTCTAAGGAGGGCGCATCATCAGTGGGGAGGTCTTAGAGAGCTCGGTTTGCAGTGAGGTTTGTTTTAGAGGGAGGCTACACTTCAGTATCAAAGTATTGTGGAGGAGTTTCTTGTTCAGAGCTTCCAGTTGGCATCTGGCTCCATTTCAGTCATCTTGGCAGCATTTCTGGGGGGGCGCACCATCCTAGGGCGCTCTTGCTTCTTTTGGACTTGTATTTTAGCTTGGATCAAGCTGCTATTGTATCAGGTTCATGTATATTTTGTACTTATTGTATTCCACCATCTATTCTCCTCATATATAGAGTCATAGACATATATTCCAAACTAGTTTTCCCCGAGGGGGTTTTATCCAGGGTCATGTTGACCAAAAATACCTGTGTTCAATTTCATGTGTGTTAGAGTGTAGAACTACTGTATTTTCAGCTGTAAATATCTGTAGGTGTGTTACATTTATTTTAGTATGCATGTGCTAACCCTTGGTGACTAAAACTACATGCTAGAGCACCTAAAATTGTGAATGTAACCGTAACAAATCAACAAGAAGTTCTTGAACTGTTGGCTCCTAAAACAGCAGCAAAACCTTCATTGATAGTTGAAACTTAGAACCAACTTGAGGTCAAAGACAAGCCTAGTTGGCAGCTTGATAGGACCTGGAAAATCTTTAGGCCTCTCATTGGAGAATGATTGTCGATGCTGCCAAATTTAACACTCCCTCTCAACGAGGGAGTCATTCTCAGCCACACCAAGATTGCCTCTCAGCTGCACAAACTGTCTCAATGGCAAAGGCTTGGTCAGGATATCAGCTACCTGCTCGCTCGTGGCTATGTACTATAACTTTACATTTTTTCTCTCGACCAAGCCTCGGATGTAGTGGTACTTCAAGTCAATATGTTTTGACCTGTCGTGAAATATCGAGTTCTCTGTCAGTTTTATGCAACTTTGATTATCACAGTGAACCACCATCATCTCGAGCTTGTCACCAAACAACCCAAAAACCAATTTTTTGAGCCATACTGCTTCCTTGCTAGCATCACTTGCTGCAATGTACTCAGCCTTTGTTGTACTCTGTGCAATGGACCCATGTATCCTGCTTGACCAAGAGATCATAGTGGATCCTAAACCAAAGCAGTATCCAAAAGTACTTTTTCGCTCCACTGGGCTTTCTGCCCAATCAACATCTGCATACCCATGCAGAAATAGACCACCACTGGATGTATATCTCAGACCATAGGTAATGGTCCCTCTAAGATATCTCAAGATGTGCTTTGCTGCCACCCAGTGTCTCTGTCTCGGTTCAATCATGAACTGATTCATTGCAATCACTGCATAGCATATATCTGGCCTGGTGTGGATCATGTACATCAATGATCCAATCAGCTGCCTATACATGGTGGGATCCACCAGATATGAACCTGAATCAGAATCATGCAGCTTCCTCAGGTTGGTAACCATCAGAGTAGACATGAATTTGCAACCCATCATACCAAACCTATTTAATACATCCACTGTGCCTTTTCCTTGTGCCAGAAATATCTGGCCTTGTCTTTGCCACACTTCTAATCCTAGGAAGTAATGCATCAAGCCTAAGTCTTTCATCTCGAATTCTGAGATTAGCTCCCTCTTACACCAGGCTATTACCCCTTCATCTCCTGTTAGAAAGAGATCATCAACATACAGGATTAGTATAACAGGTTGGTTCCCTCTTACCTTGAAGTACAGATTCGCATCAGCATCACTTTTCTGAAAGCCCAAGCTTTTAACAAAGCCATCAATCCTATCATACCAAACTCTGGGAGCCTGCTTAAGACCATACAAGGCCTTCCTTAGCTTGCATACATGAGTGTCTTTGTTATGCAGTACAAAACCATTTGTTTGTTCCACAAAGACCTCATGTTCAATCTTTCCATTCAAGAATGTTGTTTTTACATCCATATGATGTAGCTTCCAACCAAGAATTGAAGCTAATGCAATAATAACTCGAATGGAGGTATACCTGGCTACTGGGGCAAAAGTATCCTCGTAGTCAATTCGTTCTTTCTGAGTGAAGCCTCTAGCTACAAATCTTGCTTTGAACTTTTCCACACTCCCATCAACTACATGTTTGATCTTATAGATCCATTTGGAAGAGACCATTGATTTGTCCTTTGGCCTCGGCACAATGTCTCAAGCATTGCTCTTTAGAATTGACATGTATTCCTCAAGCATGGCATCCTTACATACTTGTAATTTATCTGCTTCTTCAAATGAAGAAGGTTCAGCATCACTGATGTTGCTCATCACTCCAACATAACCTCCAAACCTGTGAGGCCTCTTACTTTCCCCGAAAGTTCCTTTGGGAGCAGCAATCTTTTCTGCTTCCTGCATTGTTTCTTTAAGCCACCCTGGCTTCCTTTTGGCTGGAAGTTCTTCAAGAGTTCTTTCTAACTCTTCAACAGGTTTTAGGGGCTCATCACTTGGCCCTTCATGAGGTTCCTCCCTCTGATCATCTACTCTTCATTTTCAGAAGGGGGTGAAGTTGGTTGAACTGCTTTTGATTCCTATTGAAGCTCCTTGGATTTCTTGAATGTGGCTTCCTCATGGAAAGTCACATCTCTACTTACTTCTATCTGCCTCTGACCTAGTACATATATCCTGTAAGCCTTGGAGTTCTCACTGTACCCCACAAAAACCCCTTTCTTGCCTGAGGGTTCCATCTTTGTCCTCTTTTCCTTTGGGACATGAATATACACTAGACACCCAAATATCCTTAGATGCCCAACTTCAGGTTGATCCCTGAGAGGACCTCTTCAGGAGTCTTGTCCTTCAAGATAGCATGTGGAAACCTATTTTGAGTATACACGGCAGTGGAGGTAGCTTCTGCCCATAAAGAATTCGGCAGATCCTGGTCAAACATCATGGCTTTCGCTGCCTCACAAATTGTCCTGTTTTTCCTCTCGGCAACTCCATTTTGTTGAGGCTTTATATGGGACAGTCAACTGTCTCTTGATTCTTGCTTCCTTGCAGAAATCCTCAAACTGGAGAGATTCAAACTCTCCTCCATTGTTTGTTCTAAGGATTTTGATGTGTTTCTCTATCTACTTTTCAATAAAGGTTTTATACTCTTTGAATTTATCAAATGTGTCACTTTTATCTTTAAGGAAATAGATCCAACATTTTCTTGAGTAATCATCAATAAAAATGACATAATACAAACAACCACTAAGTGAGGGAGATGACATGGGACCACATACATCAGAATGAACCAGATCTAAGATGCTCTGAGCTCTGATATCACTACTACGAAATGCTTTCTTTATATTTTTGCCTAGCATGCATCCTTTACAAATTTCATTTTTACTAAGCCCTCTCAGGAAGGTGGAAAGCCCAACGGAAGGAGGAAATGATGAAATTATCAATATAGATTAAGGTAAGCTTAGAGTGTCTTGCTGCTTGTAGCTGTTTTATCTGCGGATGTATGTAGAGCATTACTGTGTGTTTTCTTTCTGATAAGATAAGTTTCGGCTGTATGTAAGGTATTTTGACAAAGCAGACAAGTTGAAAATGGAACTGAATTGTGGAAGTCTGTTTATATGTATTCTGGTGATGGGTATGGCTGGCCAGCGTTTTGAAGTAATGGAAATATAATCTTTTTTGTTCCCGAAAAAAATATCAGAGCTTCTCACTAAAGATTCATTGTGTACAAAAGGAATATTGAATGCCCTCTGTTTTTTCTGTTTCAATTGAAATCGTAATCCAATGGATTGCCTCCTGTTTGAAGTGTGTATAGCTTAGCAGCTAGGAGCGTGACACCAAGACACATTTTCTATTCTATTGTTTGTAGTTTTTCCGTATTATTGAATCATCTTTACACAGAAAAACAAAATTAAAATATGTGATCGGTATCACCAGCCAGGTCAATGACCACAGGTGTAATGGCATGAGAATTACCTTTTTTCCTTCCTTCTGAAGCTCGGAGGCACGCAGATAGAGCTCCCCTCTGACAGCATATGCAACCTTCTTCACATTCTCATTAATACACTCATAATCCAATGGTCTAGGAGCCATGATCTAAACTTCTCGGCAACAGAGGACCAAAAAACCTTCCAGAATTACCAGCACAACACGCCGATCAACGCCTGACCTGAAAATCCATCAAACATCTGATGAATATGACAGTCTGAACTTTGAAGCAAAAGAATCTCACGCAGAAGACACTTAACTACACAGATTGAATTTGTTTTGAATTTTTTATGGAGGATTGCATCTTTAGACAGAACACTGCAAGCTGGAACAAGAAGCAAAGAGCTGATCCAGTCCTGTAGTAATAATCGGTTTTTTACACAATCTTCTCGAATCCATAAAATTGCACAAAGAGAGCACAGAAATCGAGCTAAATTTGGTAAATCCGGAGAAAATGCATAAATGCCGGCGAAATTACAGGTTAATCGTTTAAGGCAAATTTCCTTAAAAACGGATATATTTTAATTTTTTCCAATCCAATGAACAGTAACTTTAACAGTCAAATAGGTACACTTAAGTCGAACAAAGGGGAAAAAATACAAAGATAAATCAACGACTTAAAATCTCTTCCGTCGCACACCGCGCAATAAGATGTGATGCAAAATGAAGCTCGAATGAGCAGTAATCAAATTCAATATCCATAATTGTATTCCTAAGCTGCAAATTTTACTTTACATCGCATAATTTTATAGCTAAGCTGCAAACTTTACATTGCATTACAAAAACATGCTCCTAGGCTGCAAACTTACTCTTATTTACTCCCAAGCTGCAAATTTTACTTTAAATCGCGTAATTTTACTCCTAAGCTACAAAATTCACATGACATGATTTCCAGAGCCACAAAATATTCAGGATTCAAATTATTTAACAATGAAACCCTGATTCTTCTTATTTTCTACGACGTTTACATCACTAAAGAATAAGAATCATGCGATTCGTTTTTTTATTCCAAAGATTTAAGAATAATTTACTCAACGACCTCAAATCGTCGTTCTTTAGCCCTTTATACTCCTCAAACTTCTGCTTGCTTCTGATAAATGGGAACTTAACGAACAAAAGCGCAAAAATATTCGGTTTCCGGGTAAAAACAACGCTTACCTGTGAAAAATAACAAAGCTTACCGGTTCGTAGACGATTTCGCCTCCTATCCGACAATTTTGCCTCCGAAATCCTTCGCAGCAGCGAAGATATGAAGGAGGCGGCTGAGAATAGAGTCCAACTGTTAGTAGAGACTGAAGAAAAAACTTTGTTGGCCTTCGTGTGAACGGGGATTTCTCTGTAACCGGATATCGAACACTGCTCCGCCACAGCCACCCAAAATAGCATGCGAAAAATCCCGGCGCTATCTTGCGCGACTTACTGCTTCTTTTAAAATATAATACTGTAATTGAGAGAAACGAGACGCTCTTATTTGTGTGGGCGATGTGTTCCGTTTATTTGTCATCTATAGTTAATTGTTTTTATTTTTACTTGTTAGATAATTTTTATTTTTATTTTTTTAAATAGAAAAGTTTATTATAATTTAGTTCTTAATAGATATTGAAGATGGTGATTATTGGTTGTCAATACTTTATCAATGTTATTTAATGAAAAGTATATCATTTAAAATGATTAGTCGATAGTATTTTTTTGACAAGAAAGTGGAATTTATATTAATGGAGTAGTGGTATGACCACTGTGAAAACATCTACATAGTTTAGACATGCATCCTCTGCATGGATTGCAAAATTACATATAAAGTTCAAAAAATCTCAGTGTGTCTTAGCTTCCAAAACTTGGCTACTATGAAAATAAAAACATGCAGACAATATATCGGCCAAAAAATAAAAAATGGGCCAGATCCAATAGTGGAGAGGAGCATAATTACACATGTTGTTCAAGATTTGAGGGTCCTTTGTTCAGCGGAGCCTTTACTCCTGCTTCATTCTGGGGGGTCAACCTAACAACTTAAAGCTCCAGCTTTTCCACCCTGGCTTCCAATTCCGTGATTCTTCCATTGACCTGTTGCGTCGTGTGCGTGAGGGCCTCTACAACTTCCTCTCTAAGTTGAATTAGATCTTCCTCGAGCATCTCGAACCTTCTGCCACCTTCCCCGTCCAACCTAAGAAGAAATCCTCTATGCGCGTTGAGATTTCGCTTCACGTCACGGATTTCCTGTTCCAGTGAGGAAGGGGGATTGGGAGGAGCAACAGACTCGGAGCTGGAAGCCATTCAACAGGGTGGGGAAGAAACGGACAGAGTTTGGAGGGCAGGGGG
Source organism: Picea engelmannii (assembly GCA_009831015.1). NCBI lineage: Eukaryota > Viridiplantae > Streptophyta > Pinopsida > Pinales > Pinaceae > Picea > Picea engelmannii. The sequence continues at coordinate 55,470 of ML841015.1, forward strand.
CCAAGTGCAATGAGACGAGCGAGACAAGCGATCGCCCAAGGGAGATGAGGTTGAGGTGCAGGCTTTTGTCACCCTTGATTTATCTGCAGTGTGAGCATGCGACACCATGATTCGAAGAGTCCTCGCTCAAGCGCCATGCGGGAGGGAGATGAGATCAGCACAGTTTTGCCTTGATTTAACTGCAGTGCGAGCGTGCGACACCATGAAAGGAGGCCTCACTCAAGCACCATGCGGGAGGGGGATGGGTTCAACACAGTTCTGCAAGAGGGGCATGAGGGCAGGCTCATGCGGGGATGAGTGGAGTGACGCAAATTAGAGGAAGAAGTACCATCGTGCGGAGGGAGCGACAACTCGGTGTGACAGAGATACGTTGCCACGAATCAGGACGTGTGGGGGAGGATCGTCTGGACGCCCTTGTCTCGAAGTCTCCACCTAACCGCCCACCATAGGCCATTAAGGAAAAGGGGCTGAGGATAGGGTCCCATTGAAAGAGAGTTGACCCTTGCTCGAGGAGGTGGCAGCTTTAGCTTCCTGGTCCGCTTCTCCATTTAGTTGCCAAAGCACATGGAAAAAATCGATCTTTCAGAAGAATTTAGAGAACTGCTGAATTTTTGTGAGGAGTTGTCGAAGTTTCATTTGGTTTGGTAACGATTTGATGACCATGGCTTGGATTAGGATCTGAAAGTCTCCTATCACCGTGATTTCCTTGATGCCTACCTCCCGGGCTTGGGTGAGTCCTTGCCAGAGACTTAGAGCTTCTGCCATGTTATTGGTTTATTCCCTTAATCCCCAAGAATAGATCAATTCTCTGATTCCATCGGGGTCATAGAGAACCCCTCCCCCTCCTGTCGCCCCTATTAGTTGATAGTTAGTAATACTTTATCAATGTTATTTAAGGAAAACTATGCCACTTAAAATGATTAGTTGATAGTTAGTAAGGGGTTAGATTTTCACTTCAACCAAATGTTTTTGGATTTTTAGTTGTCTAATGGTTAAAAACATGTATTTCTCCTTAGAGAGCACAAGTTCAGTTCCAGAAGAAAATAAAATATGTACACCTCCATAAACTTTAGTAGTTGAATAAACTTTAGTAATTTTATTATTGATTAACAAATAAATGGTTGAGCTTCATTTATTTGGTGTTAATATTTTAATTTATGTTAATCACTTACATGGCAATCAGCTAGCTATCAAAGTAATTTTTAAATATGGTTAAGTAAATGTAAAAAAGTAAACACATAAACGGATGTCTTTATAATAGCTAGGAAATTAATGATTGAAATCACAGCCGTTTATTTTGTGTGACTACTAAGAATATTCCAGCCATATTTAATCATGTCCATAAAAAACTTATTAAGCACTAAACCCCTATTAAATCTATCCATTATCAATAGGTGTAAGCCTTTCGGCTTAATAAACTAAAAATAACAATTAACTAAAAATATATATATAACATAAAAACACAACAATGAATAGTGTACATTTATTAAATGTTATATATATAATAATTATAATGATGAAATTTTATACTTTAGTATTTTTATAAATAATTATAGAAATTAAGCAAGACAGATTCCATGGATTGCAGATTTCGCTAACCGACACCTTACAGAGCTGACAAAATTATAGAGCACGATTTCACTGAAGTGAAAATAGTTACACAATTTAAATAAAAAATTATAACAATATATTATCCGGAATCTATCATTTGGTGAGATGAACCTTTTGACCTCGTCTCGATGAAATTTTGAGGACAGCGTGCATCAAAATGAACTTTTCAAAGGTCCTTATACTTTTGACTAGACGCAATTAGTGAAAAAAATTTAATACGATTTTTTTTTTGAGGCGCGTATATGAGAATCAGAAAGGAACTAGATAACACGATTTTAGTGTTTATAGGTTAGACGTTTGTGGTAGAGAAATGTTTGTGAATAGTTTTTAGAAATATTGTGTGGGTCTGTGACAATATTAAATAAAATAATAAATAATTGGTTATATATTAAATAAAATAATAAACAATTCCTTATATAGATTTTATTGTTTTAGAATAATTTATGAATTTTAAGGTTTTTTTTAAATTTTATATTAATTATGACATTATACCCAAGTTCATTTAGTTTTTTTATCATTTGTTTAGGTTGAAATTTTAATTTTTTATTAATTTAGTTTATGGAATATTTATAACCACATTTTATAGTATTTTTGGTAATTTATTTTATAGGTGGCAATAAAAAGTACTAATATTGGTCCAAGTAATAAAAAAAAGGTTGATACCTTAATCACAAATTTAATTATGAATTAAAAAAGGGTTTTTAAAAAAGAGTGTTTTATTTGAAATATTATGCATTTTAGTGTAAGTCAAAGTTGAACATCTTGTATTGTTGCATTTATTGGCAAGGGATATTGCCCAACATTTCTTTATTTTTCATATACATCATAACAATGAAAAAAAATTTCATGTTTGTAACATCTCAGTCTTGACCCTTTGAACTTGATCTTGTTTATATGTTGTAATTATTTTTTGTATTACTATGTTTTGCTCCATGCCATGAGGTAGATTTTTTATGGTGACTTTGAATACTGATAAACATAACCATCTTGAAATTAATAAAAGGTTTCAAGGATGACTAGGGGGAGAACATAAATGGGGCTAAGAGTCCCCCAAAGGAGAAAGGTAAGGGGGTCTAAGGGGGGATTGACCAATGTTTTATGATGGTGTTATATCATATCCATAAACCCCCTTTCATGTGATTGTCCTATTCCCATATTCCCATTTTAACTTAATGATTATGCTAGTTAAATTAGAACCCTATTGAAATGATTAATTACTTTAAGTAATTATTTGTTACCCTTAAGTACCTACCTCCTATTTTGGAGCATCCAATTCCTATTTTATTGCAATCAAAAAGAGTTCAATTAGGACTCTTGATTCCTATTAGTAAGGAAGTGGAAGAGTTGGATTAGGACTCTTCTTTCCCCTCTCATTCATTGATGCAAAAGAGAGAATTTGAATTAGGAATGAGATCTTGAGAAAAAAGTGAGTTATTTAGGAGATTATAGAGTTATTGACAAAAAAAGAGCAACCCAACTATCATATATCCATGTAGAGATTAAAGAGGCATTGTCATGTGGAATTAGACACCAAGATTGAGTTGGGAAGTACCTTCCTCAACCTCTACACTTTATTGGCTTGTTTGGTTGTCCACAATCCCATAATCTACTATCCAAGAAGCCATGTATTGCTAGAAATGAAATTTGCAAATGGATAGTGACTCGAGCTCATCCTACACATATTGAAGAGCACAAAGAAGGAGACATTTTTGAGGGACTAAAAAGTAGAAAAGGGTGTGGTTTCTTGTGTTGTATTTGGTAGCAGAATGAGAGCCAAGAGCCTGTCTAATCCCAACATTGAATAAAGAATCCAGTGGTGGCTTGTGTGGATTTGTCTTGGAATATTTTGGGAAAAGGGAAATGATTTGTAAACCTTGAACAATCTTCTCTACCCTCTTGGTCTCATAGCCCAGCATGGGGGTGGCATCCATAAAGGATCCGCCTATGGTTGGGAGGAAAATGGTGCACATTTTTTTGGAATATCATGAGCATGCATGCGAGGATCCAGATCCAAGACTCAAGGGGGAATAATCCACCCTACAGACAGCAGGTGATCTTGTGGGTGATCCTGTGGATCCGAGGAGGATGAGATCCCAATTTGAGAAAACAACTCATGCACTCACAGCCATAGAACCAGTAACTCCCATGCATTGTTACATGGTTGTTGGCATGCAATGGGAAGACTTGGGGTTAATCATTAATTCACCAACAAAACCCTTAGACATCGTCCCTTTCGGCATCACCTGCAAGCAAGTGAAGTCTCACCCGAGGCATCTAGAGGGGTTGTAGGAACCAAGTTTATGCAGTGATGAGGGGAAGTGAGGCATTCAAAATGATCATAGTATGCATTATCTATTCACCTATTGTGTGTGCATTTTCCACCACTTAACCTTTGATTATCATGCAATATACCATGTGTGTGACATTACTCCACTTAACATTCATTCATTCATCATTAACTTAAGTGCGTAGGATCATAACAACATATATCAATGACATATTCATAATACTAAACATTCACCATCATTGCACAGTAGCCACAAACAATAAACAGATCTATACTAACCATCCATCACATTTGTCAGAAACATAACACACATAAGCAACACATCAAGACACAAGGTTTTAACGTGGTTCACCCCAAACTAGGCTACGTCCACAACGACTGGTTTCTTATTCATTCATTCGTAATCTCCATTACATTCATGCACACCACACTCATACATAGATATTTAGATACAATCCAAACATGCCCTAGTCATTCTACGTTATAGTGCACACATACCTCTCAACTGATATTCAACTCACTAAGAACTCTCCTCAAAGATTTATTCTCCAAGTGTTCATTCTTCACTATCCATCACTCAAGAATAATTTCTACCCAAAACTCATTACATATTTATAGTATTTTATTAGGGCTAATGTAACACCCTGTTTCCCCCAAATTGTAAATATAAATGAACTGGCCAAGGACTATGGCAAAACTCATAAGCATGAATATGTGATGTAAATGGACCTGCAGAAAGAGGTCAATGAATGTAAAATGACAGTTTGAATTTATTGCAGAGCTGCTGAGAGGGGATGTGCGGAAAAGAGACCACGATGGTGGTGGAGGGCACCTTGAAAAAGGGGCGTTAACTTCCACCAAGAATTGAATACCGTATTT
>ML841015.1:67708-96415 GCA_009831015.1 Picea engelmannii
GACAAGTCTGGCTGAGAAGAAGAAAAGATGGGCCCTCAAGGGCCATGCTCAAGTCAATCTGCTCTCGTACTCCATGTCTAGGACCATGTGGGCCTCGAGACATGATCTCCTAGTTATCCCTAGATATCGGGGATAACACGGCCCTTTCGACAACACCTGCGAAGCAGATGAAGTCTCACTCGAGGTAGAGGCAAGGGTGATTGCGGGACTTGGGTGTCTATAACCTTAGCTGGGATCCAAATCTATGATTACACACTTAAAAAAGCACTTAGCATCAATAGTTCACCTAGAATTAACCCTTATCTCACTCCGCAGATAACACAGAGCATCGTAGTATATACTTAGATCTAAGATGATTCAACACTTAGCAACATACAACAAACCGGATCTGGTAAACCAAGCACTTAGCAACTTCATACACATCAAATCTATCTAACATGTCATAGCACTTAGCAAGAGAGGGAAAACATATGTAAGTAACAACACAAAGCATGACACATAGATTTACGTGGTTCACCCCCACCCTGGGACTACGTCCACCAACTCTTCTTCTCTATTATTGTTGGCCAATCGGTTACAAGCACAAAGCCTCAAAACCTACTCCACACAGGATAGGAGATCTGCACAACTTGCTATATCCTCCTTCCCCGAGTAGCTCTAAGCATAAAACCTTCTTACAATCCGTGCACTCAGGACTTACAATACTTGCACTCAGCTCTGCAAGTATATCACACAGATTAGCTCTTAGCACTAAGCCACTTCTCAAGTGTCCTAAAAAAGGTTCTCTTCTTACATAGCCTAGACGTCTACTTATACATTACAAAAAGGGGCCTAAACATGGGTAAACCCATGGGTCGACATCCCGGTCCCATTACATTATCCCCAAAAACCCAAAAAGGACCCAAAAGGGGTTCTAGCTTCCACGATCTCTGCTTCACCTTGCGCTCCATCTTTGACAGGCTGTCGAAGTCCCAAAAATGGTCAAATATGACCAAATGTTCCTCAAAACTTGGTCAAGGGCCAACAGGCCCCCAACACTCACCTGTGACTTGTCCCGAGTCACTCAGGTCTCGGTAAATTTGCCTCAAAGGTCTCAAGCTTGGCTCGAGCTGCTTCGACTTGTCTCTGTGCTACTAGTTCTTGCTCAACGAATTCCCGAATAACCGCTTCGCTGATAGGTCCTTCCAGTTGTTGCTCGACTGTAACAACTACTTGTTCTAGTACTGTTCCTTGGCCTTCAATTTATTCAAACAGTAGATAGGCTACCTCTTGGCTTGGATGAAGTTTATGGGTGACTTCCATCACTCTGTTTTGTGTGGTAAGAACGAGTTCTTGGGCGGTGCGTTGCTCCTGGGATCTCTTCATCCTCTCAGTGGGTGACGGGAGCTTGAGCTGCGCCTGTACTGTATCTGTGTGCTACTTTGCTTCCTGGAGTTGGGACTCCAATTTCTTCAACTATGGGTCTTCGGATAGTTGTTCATATATCTGCATGCTTTTGCTACTTAACTGTTTTCATTTTGCAGCAAGTGTTTTAATCCTCTCGACTGCGCTCTGAGCATTCAATTATCGTTGGTCGCGCACTTCTTGTGAGGTACTTGGTATAGTTTGAAGCTCTAATTCCACGACTCTTTGCTGAAGCTATTGAATAACTTCAGCAAGCTTCATCACTTAACGTTCGAAGGGTTATTCTCTCTTTTTTTCTAAGCCAGTGACAGAGTGGAATGCTCGGTTAACTGCTTCTTCCATCCCGATCTGCTTCGTGAGCAATTTCTCTTTCTCCTTTTGGATCTTCGCTCTATCTTCTTCAAATTTTGCTTGGAGAGCATCATTCTCTTATTGCGTGGCTCGACATTGTTCTATGATTTCCTCTTGTACTTTCTTTAAGGCCTGAGTAACCCACACTTTTTCTTCATGTGCGTGTCGAAGGCATACTTCGACTGTATCATGAATCTTGTGAAGTTGAGTTGATTCTTCTCCCACTTCTATTATTCCTTCTGGCAGAGGCGCAGTAGAGATTGCATGACTAGACTGGAGTGCCTGATACACTTCTTGGAGCCCAATTTCAATCCTGTTATATATTTGCTCCTGCTTTTATGTTATCTCTTCTATGGCTTCATTCATAGTTGCGAGGAGGAAACTGAAGTCAAACAGAGTGAGCGTGGTCAGCATCTTAGTTATGGTTTCTTTCGATTTCTTTCGGGAGGGATACTTCAGAGGTGACCCTTTTCTCTTCTTTATAACTTCGACTTCGTCTTTCGGTCTCTGTTCGACTTCCTCTAGATCTTCACCATTACTTCTTTGATCTGGTGTGACAGAAGTTGTCCTTACAGATCTGTTATCTACATCCTGAACCTCTTCAGGCTTCTTCTTCTTCTTTGTCCTACTGGACCCAGGTGTGTCCTATGTAGCTTCTAGGTTGTTGATGTTTAAAATCTCCGTTGGATCTGCTACAACAAGGAAGTCCGCCGACCATTCCTTGGTGATCTCTTCCAGGTCTTCTTCTATCAGCTTATAATAGGACTGAATTTGTTCCTGGTGCTCATCGACGCATGGAGTTAGGTATATAAAGTGGCGGTCTGCGCTGAACTTTATCAGAGGTCGGAACCTTTGTAAAGTGTTCAGGGTTATGCGAGGTTCACCCCCTATGGTTGCTTTCAATTGGTTATAATATGTGTGGAAAATGACATTCGATTGCCATTGCTTGTTCATGTCGGTCGAGTACCATAATGTACTGAATTTCGCGGCTAGTGGCTCAAAGAGGTCGAGGTCTGGGAAGGTTTCGCCTTTCGGTATCTCCCATGCAACAAAAGCGATCAGTATTAGAAGCCAGCTAAAATGGAATTCATGCCCCTGATCCCGGGCTTCTCCACAGTCAATCTCTAGCTGGTTTACTAGGTACTTCACCGAGTTCATCAGTAGTCCCTCTGCGCATTTTCTTGCAAGGTCAACTACAAAGCTTGATACTTGTGTAGGTCAATTCTTACGTACCATCTTTCCTGCAATCAGTTGACATGTGAGGTGCACTGCGCCACTTTCGATAGAGGCTACCTTGTATCCTCATGTGCCCTTCTTGACATTGCCATAAGCTTCTTTGATCTTCTGTGAAAGAGCACGATCTGCGGTCTTTCCAGGGTAGTAATCCAAGGGATCAGGGCCCTGCATGCTAAGCCTAGTGATCCTATTGATCAGCGCCGGATCAACATTTATGTGACGGTTTAACCACAGGTATCCTCCATGGTAGCTTGCTAGCAACAATTTTACACAAGCATTCACCTCCTGGTGTCTGTCGAAGTGTGGTATTTTCATAATGTTGAGCAAAGTAGACTATGTGAGGTTCATCATCCATTGTTGAGCGACGATCTTCAAATTCTTGCTCTTAGTTCTTGTCAAGTACTTATACAGGGCGAGCATGTTGTAAACTTTACGGTCCCCTAGGTTGAAGTCGCAAAACTTGAACGTTGTAACCTTGTATTGATTTGCGTGATAGGTGCGTATTCCTTTCGATAGATATGTAGTGACTAGGGTGTATTCAAAGTCTCTAGGGACATTGTCCCTATTAATCACACCACTCAGAGGGGGTATGTAAGCTGGTAGGATGGATGGCACTAACTTCACGTTGGTTATGTCGTCTTTATGCTTAGTTCTCCTTTCCGCATCGGCTTGAGATGTTCCTACTCAAGCAATCGACGGGGAGGCTTGCACTCCTCTTGTCGATGATGCTTGGATTTCAGTGGACATTCCTCTTTCTGACATGACTCTCTCAGTCATTAAATCGAGAAGGACCTCTATGACGGATTCCTCAACTGCGGTGAGCTCGTCGGACATACGCACTCGAAAAAGATAATCAGGGCACGATGATCTCAGATACTGCACTAGGATGAACAATTAGCTTGCAATGATCACTGTATACAATCACTAGTTCTGTGGGCTTCAAATTTTCAGTTGGCAAAAGTGTTCTTCGAGCATGGCGCGGCGAGTTAAATAGGAAATTCATCAAGGGTCTACTTGCAACGGGAATGAAGCTTCCATTATCGTAGATCTGTCCGTTATGGTGAGGTCCAATGGTCTGGCGGTGATCCTTTAATGCTTTTCTATCCGTTCAGGGCGAAAGTCGAATGGGTATATCGGTCCAACGTCTAGATTGCTTTGCCACGGCGAAGTACCATACGTCGTTGTTCTGATATCTTGGCAAAGTTCAATTCCTGTGATTTTTCCTTCGGCAGTGTTCCACCTGGGATCTCTTGTAACTTTTCAATATTCTCCTTTTTCTTACTTAATTTTCTAGCTTTCTTCCCGGTAGTCTTCAACTCGGTCAGTATTTTCCCGTTTTGATTCCTATCTTCTCTCGACATAGTCACTTCCCACTGCTGAGATTCTTTCTTCAGTTCCGAGGGTAATACTCCTTCAACATATGTATTAGGTATTTCAGTCTTATGTGGTTCCTCTAATGCTCTTATAGCTTTGACGTCCAAGTCCCTGGTGTCCAATAGCTTAGATATGTTCTCTTGTTCTTCCATCGAGTAGGCGATCCTTCTAGTCATAAATTCCATGAGTTCTTGCTTCTTTTGTTCTAGGGCTTCCTTTTCTTCTTTTCTTCGGATCTGGTCTTTTTCAATCTAGATCTTGCCTAACAAAGCTGGAAATGGAGCACGATCCTCAATAAATTTAATAACTTCGAATTCTTCCTCTGTCAAAGATCCATCGGTACTCATAGCTATTTGGGTAATCCTGCCACATAGGGTTACCATTTTTCCTTTAAAAAACCCTATTTTTCTGAGTGAAGGAACCATAGCAGGCCTTCCTAGGGTTTCCCAAGTGCTTTATGTCATAATGTTCATCTATGTTTCCTCATCCAGATCACATTCAATGTCAAAGTCTCCTATTCTTACTTCGATTTTCTCCTTTTCTTTGAAGATCTCTGACAAACTGGCATCTTTATGTTCATTTAGGGTTTCTTTCATTTTCAGTAACATAATCTCTGATTCTTTTTGGGGTTCTTCTATAATCTTAGTCTCTTGATCTCCTTCAGGGTTTGCTTGCTCCATATTAAGCTTTTCAAGTCTAGCAATCATTCTAGGGCAATCCAGTACTTCATGGTCCATAGCCTTACAATAGAGACAACTAGGTTTTCTCCCAGGGCATTCCTTAGCAAGATGTTCTGGTCTTCTGCAACTGTAACATAGAATTAATCCTCTCTTTCTCTTCAATGATCCCCAACTTTTTCTGTACTGCGCGCTAGGATCATAATGGTTAGCCTGCAAAAATTTCTTTCTAGTATCCTCCATCCACTCGTTAGTCCAAACATTCTTTCTATGCATAGGTATAACATATCTTTCATTATTCTTATCAGATCTATTCATATCAAACATTCTTTCATCTAACAACACCCTAGTTTTCAAGCTAGGACAAAATCTATCAATCATACCTAAATTCATGCTTAAGAAACAAAAATTTCCACGTATTGAGCACAAAGCTTCCAAATCTAAAACCTTTCACTATTCTTACCTTTATCAGAGCACAAAGTTTACAGATCTTACCCCTTTTCTTTAGATCTGGCTTCTTTTCTTTAGCACAAAGCTTCGTAGGTCAAGTAGAGTACTGCGTATCAGAGTGACAGATCTACGCACAGAGTTTCCACAAGTTCAAGATGAATCTTTGCACAAAGCTTCTTCTTCCTTAGTTCCCAACAATCACAGTTTCAGGTCTTGGCAACAGAACCATTTGTTGGCATAGGGGCAGACCCAGGGTTCAACGCTACAACAATGCACCAACAACACCCTAACTACTAACCCTTTTGGCAACACCTGCGAAGCAGATGAAGTCTCACCCGAAGTAGAGGCAAGGGTGATTGCAGGACTCACGTGATTGTAGGACTCAAGAAAAAATGTCGCCCAGTTCATCTGCACACCCTCGATGCACTTCTTAGCTGCCACTATTACTGTCGCAGGTACTTGGTCCTTCTGACACTTCCTTAACAATTCATAGGGCAATACTTATGTCACAAACCTCACTATAGGGTTGCATATGCTCGCTACATCCAAACCGCGCACTCCTCTGTGCGTATGAAACTTCTCTCCCATGCTCTCTGATAAATCCTTCTCATTCTTATTGTTTGAAAATAACAATGAGGGGTCCTCCCCTTGTGATGGTAGTTCGATAATACACACAATCAGATCTGTGTCAAGGGAGACCAACCTATTGAGCCATAAGTAACCTTGTGCACGCAACTCAACAACATCTTCATGTGGGCATTGATCTTTGCGCTCCTATCGAAATGTGGTATCTCGAATAAATTCAAGATGCTAGCTGACGCAGACCCCCAATCCTCAGAATCGAGGTCCGCACAAAATCCTCACTACAACCATGCCGAGGGTTAACCGACCCCTTCGTTTAAGCCACAAAGGACTTCGGATTTCAGGGTTTTGCAATCCTTGATGTCGATCTCCTCGACTCTTCCACTTGCCAAAACTTGAAATGTTGATACGCCAAATATCTGATCACGTTCTGCTCCTGTATCAGGTTTTTCACCTTTTTGGGGTTCCAGACTTCGTGATTTTTCCAATCCTGATGTAAAGCCTTTGGTTCTCTAACCTTCGCACGCCCTGAACTCCAAAACAATTTTCCAACGTGATCAACGACTATAAGCCTCCCTTCGATCTGATGGCCCACATGATTTCGGACTTTCGGGTACTGGGAGTCCAAGACTCTCGATCCCAGAACACTGTCCTCTCGGGTTCCTGAACCCCGAGACACCGAATTGCCAAAACGTCCCTTCACGCTATTTCACATTTCACAACTTCGGGGGTTCTCATGTGAAGATCCCGAACTCTTGTCAACGGGAATGCCAAAATCCCGATTCCTGAAATGCCAACAATATCTTGTCGCAACTTCGGATTTCGGGCTTTTCTTTCCCCTACGTCCCGATCACACGTCCTCAGGACCTCCGAAATCTCAAACTCCGAAGTTCTAAAATTTTGACCTCATCGCTCTTCCTTTATACACAAAACTCTTTTCGCATTTCAAGGATTTGGTCAACCAAAGGTTTTGGCTCGCACTTCGGACTTATGAACTCTGAATCCCCGAAATGATCTGACAACTCCAACAGATCAAGATCAACGGCCCACGTTGATTCTGGGTACCAAAGTGATGGGTTCGTCTGCCCTTGTCCACCTTGCAGCTTCTGTAGATCCTACAGTCCTTGCTGTTTCAGAGATTCTCCACAGAGAATTCCGACCGTCCAATTCTTTCCTCAAGAACCTCTATGAAATGAACGAATGTCTACTCATCGTGACCTTCCTTCTTCAAAGCAACTTCACTTCGCTTCCCTTTGAATACTTCAAAGGAACTACCCCTTCTGAGCTTCTCTGATAAATTCAAGTCTCGAAAAAGGGCTTATGTTCGCACTCCTTGCGGCAGGCCTTCAAATACTGCTGTGTATTTGAATCTCTCGACTCTGTGCAACTCCTTTGCAACATCAGTCCTTCCACTCCCATTTTAGTTTATAAGTCCTAAGACTTTCAATGCTTGCGCACTCCTTGCACGGCTCTTGTGCTCCACTTTTCACTTCTGTTGAGAACAATGGTATCCCCCCTGAGCTTTCAGAGGTGGACTCTGAACCTTCGTCAACACACTCCTTGTGGACGTTTCACTGCACTTCTTGCAGGAAATTCTCTCAGGAAGAGAAACAGTTGAAACTCATTCTCTTTCTCTCTCAGAATTTAAACATTCAACTTAAAAACATATATTCACATACAACATAATAACAAATGCATGAAAGAGAGAGTAAGAACTGTAAGCAAACCATTCAGCATGTATACACAGAAATCATCATGACACCATGAACCTGAATCAAAGTTTCATATATTAATCCAGAACTTCAGTACATGGGTTCTTCTTTACAACTCCTCTGCTACAACTCTCCTCTGCTCTATGCTAATTCTACAATGATCTAATTCTGAATGCCATAATGATACAAAGATGAGGGTGTCTATAGTCGTTTTCCCTCCTATTCCTAAAACTGTCTAATTTGGAATTTAAATCTACCTACTTCATTAATTATGCATAAATGCCTTAACTTTTTACAGATGAGAGCAATCGCTCATGATCTGTTTACAATATGCAAGTACACTTCCTTTTAACTATCACATTAATGCTTCAAAAACATTTCCAAAACATGTAAAATGTGTGTTGCATTTTCCAGCTGTCTTCTGCCTTCATGCTCGCTTGGCTGGCTACTTGTGATGCTCCTGCATCATACTCCCTTGCTTGAAAATTTTCATGAACTCCTGTTCATGAGCTCTTGCACGGTTTGTCCATGCTTCTGAATTTCTGCTTCATCTTCCCAGCTGGCATCTTCAACTGGATGTCCCTTCCATTTGACCAAGTATTCAAAATACTCTTTCCTCTTGGTCTTCCTGCTGACCCTCTTATCAAGTATACTTTCCATCTATGGCTTTGCAGCTACAGGCATTTGTTTAGTCCACTAAACCTCTGTCTGTTCATTGTCTGCCCCTACTTCTTCAGCTCTGTAAGGGTACAAATCCGAGATGTTGAATATCGGTGAAATTCTGATCCCATTGGGTAATTCAATCTCATATGTGTTTGCCCCAAATTTCTTCAAGACCTTGCATGGTCCAATATTTTTCATTTTCAATTTGTTATATGTTCCCCTTGGGAACCTCTCCTTCCTCAGATGTGCAAGAACTAGATCACCAATTTCAAACTGAAGTTCTCGCCTGTGTTGATCTTCTCTGCGTTTATACTCTTGACTCGAATTTTGTAAACGTTCCCCCACTTGGCTGTGAAGTTCCTTCATTGCTTCTACAAAATCCTCTGCACTAGAACTTCTAGTTTCATTATGTTCTGAATCCTTCAATTCAGACACTCCCCTGGGTTGCATTCCATAAACAATCTGAAATGGACTCTGCCCTGTGCTTCTGTTGATTGAATCATTGTAAGCAAATTCCGCCTGTGGCAAAATGTGATCCCACTGACTGTGGTGTTCAGTCACTAGGCTCCTTAGAAAATCTCCCAAGCTTCTGTTCACAACTTCTATTTTCCCATCAGTCTGAGGATGATATGTTGAGCTAAATGAAAAACTTGTCCCCAGCTTCTTCCATAAAGTCCTCCAGAAATGTCTCACGAACTTGGTATCTCGATCTGAAACAATACTCCTTGGTAAACCGTGAAGTCTGACAACTTCCTTGAAAAATAGGTTCGCAATATGTGTTGCGTCACTGGTTTTCTGACATGGTATAAAATGTGCCATCTTTGAAAATCTGTCTACCACCACAAAGATTGAATCAAATCCTCTTTGTGTTCTCGACAACCCCAATATAAAATCCATGCTTACAACATCCCACGGCCTTTCAGGTATGAGTAATGGCTGATACAACCCTGTATTCTGCTTTTTTCCTTTTGTGTGCTGACAAATTCTACATCCGTCCATAAACCATTTGACATCTATCCTCATCCTTGGCCAAAAATATGAGCCATTCAGTTTTGAGAACGTCTTATCATGACCGAAGTGTCCGACCAATCCTCCATTGCATTTTTTTTCAGCAGATTCTCCCTCATGGAGCATTTTGGAATACATAATTGATTGCCTCTGAATAATAATCCATCCTGGATCATATATTCAGTCCATTGAATTTTGTCCCTGAGAATTGGATTCTCAAATGCCTCATACGCCTCTTTAAAATCTGGATCATCTCTGTACATTTCTTTGAGATTATAAAAATCCAAAGTTTTGACTCCAAATTCCTGCATCAACAAACATTTTCTGCTCAAAGCATCAACAACTTTGTTAGCAATTCCAGAAATATGTTTAATTACAAAAGTAAAATTCTGCATATATTCAACCCATTTTGCATGCTTTTGGTTCAACTTTTCCTGTCGAGTCACGAATTGTAAAGCATGATTATCACTGTACAAAACAAACTCTTTAGGGACCAAATAATGTCTCCATTTCTTCAATGCTTGTATGACTGCATAGAATTCCTTGTCATATGTTGAATATTTAATCTTTGCTTCATTCAGTGTTTCACTGAAGTATGCAACTGACCTATCGTCTTGGCTCAAGACCTCTCCAATTGCAAACCCACTTGCGTCACATTTGACCTGAAATGTCTTACTGAAATCTGGCAACACCAAAATTGGTTGTTCAATAATCTTCCTTTTCAACAGGTTGAAAATTTTCTCTGCTTCTTCTGTCCAGTGAAAAGATTTGTGTCTTTTCTTCACCGTGTCCATCATCGGTGCACTAATTCCAGTGAAATTTCTGATAAATTTCCTGTAGAAACTAGCCAATCCATGGAAGCTTCAAACCTCAAATACACTTTTCGTTGATGGCCAATTCTTAATCGCCTCTACCTTATCCAGATCCATTTTCAGCTCATTCACAGAGATAACAAAACCCAAATAAATGAGTTATGTCCTCATAAATGTCGTTTTATTCATATTTATCAACAATTTCTCTTGCTGTAATCTCCTCATCACTGTAGCTAAATGATTTAAATGCTCTGCTTCTGTCTTGTTGAAAATTAATATATCGTCAAGATATACAATGACGAATTTTCCTATGAAATCCTTCAGGACTTCCTTCATCAATCTCATGAAATTACCGGGTGCATTTGTTAAGCCAAATGGCATAACAAGACATTCATACAACCCTTCATTTGTCTTGAATGTTGTTTTCCATTCATCACCTTCTCTCATACGAATTTGATGATATCCGCTTTTCAAATCAATCTTTGAAAAAAAAAATTCTCCACTCAAGCAATCCATCAATTCATCCATCATTGGCAAAGGAAATCTGTATCTGATGGTAATCTTGTTGATTTCCTGCGAGTCTGTACACATCCTCCAGCCTCCATCTTTCTTTGGGCCAAGCACTGTTTGAACAACACATGGACTCAAGCTCTCTCTAACTAATCCCCTATCCATTAAGTCCTGGACTTGTCTTTTGACCTCTTCATTCTCCTGCGGCACCAATCTGTATGCTGCTTTGTTTGGTAAACTAGCTCTAAGTATGAGATCAATGTGATGACTTATACTTCTGATTGGTGGCAACAAACGAGGTAGTTCGTCCACTACTATATTGGCGAATTCTTCCAGTAACTCCTGGATTTCCTCTGGCAAATCATCCACTCTTGTACTGGTTAAAACAATTCTAGGCTTCCTGGCCACGATAAATTGTGTATCTTCCTTCTTCTTAACCTCCTTAAGAAGTTCCTTCCCACTCATGAGGAGTACAGTGTTATTTACCTCAGGTTTTACTTCTTTATCCTTAATCGACAACAACATGTGAGTTCTCCCATTCTTCTCCAGGGTGTATGTGTTATTTCTCCCATCATGAATCACATTCCTATCATATTGCCATGGTCTACCCAACAATAGATGACAAACATCCATGGGAATAACATCACATAGTATTTCATCCTTATATCCTCCTATTTTGAATTCAACTAAACATTGTTTAGTGACATTTACCTGATGTCCTTTTTGTAGCCATGAAACTCTATATGGGCTTGGATGTTCAATAGTCTCCAGCTCCAAATTTTCTACCATCTCTCTAGAAACGAGATTGTCTGTGCTACCACTATCCACGATGACCTTGCATACCCTGTCTTTGGTCTTGCAAGCAGTCCGAAAAAGTTTGTTCCTTTGGGATGGGTTCTCTGCCTCTTTCTCTGGCGTTAAGATAACTTTTCTCATCATCAGTGATCTTCCACCCTCAACATCTTCTGCCTCAACATTCCATCCTTGTGCTTCGGCAATATGAGTTTCACCACCATCTTTTTTTTTATTTGGACATTCATAGGATTTGTGTCCATTTTTTCCACAGGTAAAGCATTTTATTTCTCCACCTCTGCCTCTTCCTCTCCCTCTGGTTCGAGGAAAAGCATTCTTATTCGCATATTGTCCTCTCTGTGAGCTTCCACCTCTCTCATAATGATTCTGAGGGTTCTTCCACTCTTCTTTGGGTTTCTGATTCCTGTCTTGGGCAATTGTTTTGCCTCGAGCTTGACTTTTTCCTCGGCCTCTCTGACCTTGCTTTCGGCTCAGCTTTTCTTCAACTTTCAAATCCATCTGATAAGCATCTTCCACATTTCTAAGGGTCATGATGCTCATCTCATCTTGGATGTCATATCTCAGACCATTCATGTACCTGTCAACCTTTTCATCATCACCTTCCCGATGACCTGCCCTGATGTTGATCTTGTAGAATTCTTCGGTGTATTCTTTCATTGACATCAGCTTCTGTCTCAAATTCTGCATCCTACGAAACAAAGTAATTTGATAATCCTTGGGTATGAATTTTGCCTTCATTTTTGCAACCATTCTATCCCAACTCTTGATTTTCTGCTTGCAACTTCTGTTGCAACTTCTTCTCCCTCGTTTCCAGCTTCATTTTCACTTTCAACCTCACTGACATCCCTAGCATTAACTATGTGCCTCTGTGTTGTCTCCATGGCATCAAGCCTGACACATAATTCGCGCATTTCCCTTTCCACTGCTGGATCAGGCATTGGCCTATCTCTTCTTCTCGGTGGCATGGCTGAGAAATTTCTCTTTTCTCTGTTACAGAAAGCAAAGAAATTGTTTTGGGCTCTGATACCACTTGACGCAGACCCCCAATCCTCAGAATCGGGGTCCGCACAGGATCCTCACTACAACCACGTCGAGGGTTAACCGACCCCTTCGTTTAAGCCACAAAGGACTTTGGATTTTGGGGTTTCATGACCCCTGATGTCAAGCTCCTCGACTCTTCCACTTGCCGAAACCCGAAATGTCGATACGCCAAATCTCTGATCACGTTCTGCTCCTGTATCGGGTTTTTCGCCTTTTCGAGGTTCCAGACTTCGCGATTTCACGAATCCTGATGTAAAGCCTCCGGTTCTCTAACCTTCGGACGCCCCGAACTTCAAAACAATATTTCCAATGGGATCAATGACTATAAGCCTCCCTTCGATCTGACGGCCCACATGATTTTGGACTTTCGGGTACCGGGAGTCCAAGACTCTCGATCCTAGAACGCTGTCCTCTCGGGTTCCCGAACCCCGAGACACCGAATTGCCGAAACGTCCCTTTACGTTATTTCGTGTTTCGCAACTTCGAGGGTTCTCATGTGAAGAGCCCAAACTCTTGTCAATGGGAATGCCAAAATCCCGATTCTCAAAATGCCGACAATATCCTTCTGCGACTTCGTATTTCGAGCTTTTCTCTCCCCTACGTCCCGATCACACGTCCTTAGAACCTCCGAAATCCCGAACTCCGAAGTTCTGAAATTCTGACTTCGTCACTCTTCCTTTATACACGAAACTCTTTTCGCGTTTCGGGGATTTGGTCAACCAAAGGTTTTGTCTCACAATCCAGACTTACGAACTCTGAATCCCCGAAATGATCTGACAACTCCAACAGATCAAGATCAATGACCCACATTGATTCTGGGTACCAAAGTGATGGGTTCGTCTGCCCTTATCCACCTTGCAACTTCTATATATCCTATGGTCCTCGCTGTTTCGGGGATTCTTCACAGAGAATTCCGACCGTTCGACTCTTTCCTCAAGAACCTCTGCGAAATGAACGAATGTCTACTCATTGTGACCTTCCTTCTTCAAAGCAACTTCACTTCGCTTCCCTTTGAATACTTCAAAGACACTACCCCTTCTGAGCTTCTCTGATAAATTCAAGTCTCGAAAAAGGGCTTCTACTCGCACTCCTTGCAGCAGGCCTTCAAATACCGCTGCGTATTTGAATCTCTCGACTCTGTGCAACTCCTATGCAACAACAGTCCTTCCACTCCCCTTTTAGTTGATAAGTCCTAAGACTTCCAATGCCTGTGCACTCCTTGCACGACTCTTGTGCTCCACTTTGCACTTCTGTTGAGAACAATGATATCCCTCCTGAGCTTTCAGAGATGGACTCTGAACCTTCGTCAACGCACTCCTTACGAACGTTTCACTGCACTTCTTGCCGGAAATTCTCTCAGAAGAGAAACAATTGAAACTCATTCTCTTTCTCTCTCATAATTTAAACATTCAATTTAAAAACATATATTCACATACAACATAATAACAAATGCATGACAGAGAGAGTAAGAACTGTAAGCAAACCATTTAGCATGTATACACAGAAATCATCATGACACCATGAACCTGAATCAAAGTTTCATATATTAATCCAGAACTTTTGTACATGGGTTCTTCTTTACAACTCCTTTGCTCTATGCTAATGCTACAATGATCTAATTCTGAATGCCATAATGATACAAAGATGAGGGTGTCTATAGTCATTTTCCCTCATGTTCCTAAAACTGTCTAATCTGGAATGTAAATCTACCTACTTCATTAATTATGCATATGATCCAGGTGGATATCGGTGGCCACCCACCTTCTCCAACTGACCCAAAACATGTTTCTAGCAATTTTGGTAATTTACTATTTTTAGCAGTTTTTAACTTATGGGGCCATTTTGAGGCCCTAAACGATGTTTTTTTTAGAAAACGGGGAGCAACATGGATCATAGATCATGTCTCTCACCCAAAAGTTGTAGTTCTCGGATAGATATTTCCAACAAGCTATTGAGTGCTCCAAACGGAGATTGTATGCAAAAGTTACGCCCCTGGGAAGTTGACGTATCAACTACCCCCATCGGGGCCCACAAACCTTTTGGATTTTCATCTTTCAGGGTTAGGGTTTTGGATTTTACTTATGTTAAAAAGGCCCTTAGAGCCTCATTGTAATAATCATCTTCTCACGGATGTAAGTAGCCATCACATCTCTTCTAAAAGATAAGCTACCACCATCCTAGCGAGTCTTTCACTCTGTATTTTACAGTCTCTGTACATTTCTTTCATTAATAGAAATCACGTATTACCGTATCTCTGTATTTATGGTTGCATCTCTGATATATTTTTGTTATATTATTGGATATACACGATATCTTTGTGCATTTCTTTATTATATCTCTACTCTCATTTCGTGCCGAAAATAATCTGGATCAACATAAATGCCTTAACTTTTTACAGATGAGAGCAATCGCTCATGATCTGTTTATAATATGCAAGTACGCTTCCTTTTAACTATCACATTAATGCTTCAAAAACATTTCCAAAACATGTAAAATGTGTGTTGCATTTTCCAGTTGTCTTCTGCCTTCATGCTCGCTTCGCTGGCTGCTTGTGATGCTCCTGCATCACTAGCTTTCTCCAACCCTGTTGCCCATGTCTGTGGCTCTATCATGATCATTTGTGTTTCTAAGCTAATGTATTTATTCAAATACTTTCTCGATGCTAGCTCTCGGAATTTCTTTGCATCTATAATATCATGGTCTACATACTTTAAATTCAGTACCAAGCCTAACATATCCTATTCCACTATCACTCCATGTGGGATTTTTGGCTCCACAAACAGATACTTAGCATCTTTCGATGACCTGAGTGGCTTCGTTGTATCCTTCCTTGGTTGTATGTAATCTCTTGGAAATCTTGTCTCTGATGAGGATGCCCTGGGGGTTTCTACAACTACAAGTGTTGTTGTTGGCTGACTTCGTTGTTTCCTTGGTGTTGATGTTGATTCTTCTTGATGGGTGTTCTATATGCACTAAAAAACACTAAAAACCCTCAATTAAATTGTCAACCTGGGGTAAGTAAACTTAGAGTTGTAGCACTATATGTGCCAAGGCAGAAAGGATAGAGGTAGTATAGTCTAATTAAGGAAATGGGCTATCTGAGAACTAATCTATTCAAGCAAAGGATATTAATGATCAAACTCTATCAAGAAATTTAAACTATTTACCCTAAGTAACTGTTGAACAATGGATCGATGGATAGTCCTAAGAAAACAAATGAAAACCCTACTTAAAGCAAGTTAACTTAATCATGACAATAAGCAAAAACAAACTATCTATTTAATCTATTTAATGAGAAATAACAACAACAAACTAATCTAATTAATCTATTCAAATTCAAAGAGCAACAACAAGTAAGCAAATGAACAAGCAAGCAACTACCCTATTAAGACAAATAAATAAGAAAGAAACTACCCTATTCAAACTAACCTATGGAAACATATTTAGCAAGTAAACTAATAAGCATTCAAATAACTAACCTATGGTAACTTCTACAACAAGTAAATTAATCAAAATGACTCAACAAGTAACTAATCAAACTAATAAGCAAGTGAACTCTATTCTTAAGATAAACTTCATAAGTACCTCTAATCTACAAAAGGAAATCTTAATCTACTAAATTCAAAGCATCACGACAACAAAAGTAATTAACTACTCTTTAATCTACGATAAGAAACTATTCTTTAATCTACCAAAGCAAGAAGACTATTCTCTAATCTACAAAAGCAAGGAAACTATCCTCTAATCTATAAAAGAAAGAAAACTCAAATATAGTGTTGATGGTTATGTCTCTGGTGTCTTATGATATCACGATGGCATTTAACAATTAATGATAACTCAATAGGAATAAACTCAATATTAACTTCTATAGCAAAGTGAAAGGTATGAATTAGGAAATCTAGTGAGAACTTAGCCATTATAGAGGCAACATCAACTACCCTACATATCCATGTGATTATTCAATTTATGCATTAGCCATCAACAGTATGGAAAACACTATTCTATTAAATTCAATTGCATTCTATGACAATGTAAGCAAATTCATACTACTAGCGATTCATAACTAAAAACTAAACTCAATAATCAAACTTTGAATTAAAATTGCAACCTAGATCTAGAAAGGAAATCGCATAAAGTAAATGAAACTAATTATATTTTAACAAAATAAGTTGCAAAGGGAAATACTCATAAAACATAAATCAAATCCTATTTCTATTTCAACATATAACAAGATAAACAAACTAAGAACTAATTGAACAAACTAGATAATCAAATTGAAAACTAAAATAAAAACTAACAACTAATCATCCATCAAAACCTTGCCAAAGAAACCATTAACTAGATACTATGTTTTAACTCTGTTTTAAATTCTATTTCAGCATATAGAAAATCTAACTATTATCTGATTACACACAGGGGTTAGTATCTAAACTTGCAAGTTGGTTCCTACTAATTAAAAGGCCATTGCATATTAACACTAGCCTTCATAATAACCTGCAAAACTGAACTGAAGCAGTTAAATTATGAACAACAATTTACACAGTAAATAAACACAATAAAACTCATGTACAGAAAATAAAAGAAATGACTATTACACTACATGAGATTCATAAGATAATTGACTAAATATTCACCCAGACCACTGGTGGGGCCCCTAGCAGGTCGTGGCTACTCCTCAATGATGAATCACGAGCTCAAGCAACACGATTTCAACATTAAAATTAAAAACACAGTTTTAGAGAAAATGTCTTGAAAATGGAAAAACAGAGCTTAACTATCCTTTTTCTCTTCCCTAACTATTTGTCTGACCAATGATGTGGTATTTATAGAGTTTACAAGCTATGAGATCGACCTCCTCCAAAAACAGTAAATTACAATTAATGCGTCTTAACCGTCGGTGGCTTCTAGAAACAAGGCGAGCCAATAAATGCCCAACATAACAACCCAATCCAAGTTGTCAGAAGCACAATAGCTGGAGGCCACAAGCACAAGCAAAACCCATGTCTCTGATTCGTCCATCGTTGGCCGTCGATATGATAACCACCAACTCGCCCAGAGTTTTAGTGCAGGATGGAGTACAAGATGCAATGCCGGATGGAGTGTCGGACAGAGTGCCAGATGCAAAAATGACCTGCGATATTTCCCTGTGAAAAACAAATCACGAGTTAGCTTCTTGGAATCATCAAAACATGCGGAATTACACTTAAAACCATCATAAAACATCAATCATATGTACCTGGTATGAGCCACGACGATTTAATACAGAAATCCTTCAAAGCTTCTTCAAAATAGGAAAATACATATACAATATTGGCCAAAAAGGATCTAATCATCATCATTAAATTAACCATATCAAGGGCCCAACATTACCCCTAATATTTTGCAGGTCCTACTGCAAACAAAAAGAAATTTCTCCACATGACTAAGCTTGCTGAGAAGGATCAACTTTAGAAGATTCTCCTTCTTGCCGTGAAGATTTTGTCTTGTGCCTCTTGTGTTGTTTCAATTGTGCCTTGAGGTTGCGATTGGTTTTGTTCATCTCGTCAACCAACCGTTGAAGGGAATTCACCTTTGCTTAGAGGATTGCATTATCATGGTGAAGATGTGTGTCCATAGTCTTCCTCTCTTCCAATTGTTGCAACAGCTAAAATTTTTCCCACTGTAACTTCTCAATGGCTAGAGCAGGATTAGATATCTCGGAGGAGGGCTTAAATCCCTTGAAAGATGTAGAGTGTCTATCATTCTTAGGATCTGGGGTAGGCATTTGTGAGGTAGGAGTAATAGGGGGTTGATGAGGAGAAGTAGGTTCGGATTTTGTCTTTCTTTGAGGCTTCAATTCGTCTGCAGACACTTCCCTAAGTCTTTTGTGAGGGCTTTCGAGATTGAAGGATACTTGGATAGGGTTCGAAGTGGTCAGGGATTTTGCATAAGGTTTTCCTCTTGTGCTCCGAGTACTCTTTCAAAAGGGTCCTCTATTAAATTGATTATCTCCTCTCCTATTTGTGTGGACTACAGGAAAGTCATGTTGAATTACTTCTTGTAGATTTTTGGGTGTAGGATCAAGAGATGTTGAAGGCATCGGGGGGTTAGCAATAAGCTTCTTGGTATTTTTTCCCGATGAGGCTGCAGGGGTATCAACTAGCTTCTTGGATATTTGTTCCAGTAAAGAAATGGCTTGTGCAGGAGGGTTTGGAGTCTTTGGAGAGTGGGGTTTGAATGGAGAAATAGTCCTTAGATCAAGTGTCTTTTTGCTAGTCTTGATTGTCAAGTGAGGGTTTGCAAATTGGTAAATGAACTCATCCCTAGTTTTCCCCTATTTCTCCAATTCGGCTAAGACAAGTAGTTTGATAAGGCCATGGTGAAAGAGGTTGTTGTGGGGATTGGTTACATTCTTCCTCACTTGGGAGTACATCTTCTCCAATCTCTTTAAAAAGTAGAAGGGGAAATTCAATGGTTTATTGAACTTAAAGTGAGCTAATAATCGAAAGTGACAAGCTTTAAAGGTGGAATATCTACCTTCACACGTGATCAGCCTAGTGATGACTATGAGAGAGTTAATTAGCTCCTCTTTTATCCACTCCTTGGAGTATCCTTTAGCTCCAGAGATGTTTTGAAATTCCGGTTTAAAAACCATGTTATAGCTCAATCCTAGCAACTGGTGGTTTTTAAACCGTCTATCCCCCACTCTAAGAAGCTTTGTGGTTGCGTCTATGGATTCCTCCAAGACCCCAAAGGTGAGATACCCCACGCACGTTGTCTTTCCATCAAAACAAAGGGCAAATTGCATTGAAATGTCATTGCCATAGCCCTGCAAGTGGAACAAAAATGGCCCGCAGCCTGCGCGCAAAAACACTTCCCTGCACGGTGAAAATTCAGGGATGGCGAAGAGGTCAGTGTAGGAAGACGACTCGTACTGCTTGGGCATCGTGACAGTGTGGGAAAGATGGATAGAGGCAAAATTTGACAGAGGATGGGTGCAATCAGGCCAAGGAATGGCACAATTTAAACGGAGGCCGAGCACAATTAAGTAGGGGAACGAAATGAATAGAGGATGAGCATGTTTAAAATAGGGGCGAATGAAAATGAGCAGAGGCGAGTGTGAGGCATAATGGGATAACCCAATTCTATTTTTGAGTGCGTCTAGGGTGGAATGGTCGCACACATGCATGCACGAGTTGCCATGTGTGAGCGATTTCGAATTTGAAGGCATGTTTTCAGGGCAATCATAATGATAAGAAGTTAGATCAATGTCCAAGTCTTTGACTTGGACATTTGATCATGAAAATGTCAAAGGTTTGCATCATTCAATCTTGATTTCCATGAACTAATTGAAATAAATTCCATTGATTCCTGGTTACCTGAAATTGTGGATAGTTACTGGTATATATTTTCATATGGCACTTCATCCGGAACCTCATATGACACCTCATACGGCACTCCATATGGTACCTCTGTGTGAAATTCATTTTTACCTCCTGTAATGGATAGCCTGCAGTCTTGGAATGGTTTTGACAGTCAAATTGATTAGGAGCAGAGGCAAGTGTTCCATTATTATTGATTTTGTCACCATGCTTACTCAATCCACTCACATAAGACATGTAATTTCCATTCTGCAATGAACAACCTGTAACAAAAATAAGCCAATAAAGTGGTTTGTTAAGGATATGTGCAACCATTTATAGCACACAAGGAATTAGCATTTCAAAAAATAAAAATAAAAATAAAATGATTGTTGATGTAATAACTTGTATCATGAAAACAATACACATAAATTTTTACAAAGATTCACTTCTTCTAGGCAATGTTATCATTTGTCAACTCATGAACCCCTCCCCCACACCTAAGTATTGTGACACCTCACAATAAAAAATATAGGAAACCAATTAGTTCTCCCAATAGCCGAAGATTTACAACTTGTTAAGTGTAGAGATAAATTTCACAGATTGGTCTGACGAGATGGTTAGAAGATGGCCCCACCTATAGGATAAGATATCTTATATATAGATAAGAAGAGGTAGACGAGAGAGTTTCAAGATAGTCTCAAAGTTAGTTCCCAATCTGTGACTCAATCTCTTCATGTTGATCTGTATGTGTAAGGTCAAATGTCCTTACGTCTTATACCTCCTCCTCGATCTGTGGATCTATAGGTCCATGGTGTGCATCCCTCACGTACGACTCCTCTATGCTACTTCTATCCTCATATGATGTGGTTGTCATATGTTTCTGTAAAGATGACATATGTGTCACGACCACCATAGGAAGTTGGTCATCTGTAGGTGCTAACACGTGTGAGTCCTCACTAGTGTCACCACTCTGCTGAGGTGTAAGGTCATCAACAATATGTGATATGACTTTTGAAGCATAAGTGCTATCATCCTGTCCATCCCACTGCTCATCCAATGTGCAAGGGTCATTATCCTCCTCAAGCGTGCCATAATCACCAGCCTCTGTGTAAGAGTCACTATCACTAGCCTTTGTGCAAGAGTCATTATCATCATCAGACTGCCCCAAATTAGCATCTATCGCTCCACCCTCACACACCTCATTATCATTGTCATAGTGGGCCTCAATAATGTGCTTCTAATCCTTACCCCTGCACCTATGATCGGGTTCCCAAGGCACCTTGCAACTGTAGCAAAGTTGTGTGTCCCTAATGGGTGTGGGGTCACTATGTTCTTCCATCCATCTAGTTGTTGTTGTTCTCTTTTTATCTGCTACGATGATCCCATGTAAAACATCCTCTTCACTCCAACTCAGATTTCTTAAGGCTACATATCGTGGAAAGGTTATTTGAGCCCTAGTTTCCTTGATAAGGCTAGAATATATTATCTCCAAGCATGTTATCTCAAAGTATATCTCATCCATCTCTCCTTATGGCTCTGTATGCATGTGCTAATTCTCACTGGCTGGCAGGAATCTAAGCTTTGATACCACTGTAATGTTTCCAAGCCAAGATGCAAGGAACATCACGGTTTTGGGTGTCTTTTTAAACTTGTACTGGTTGTGGTATTTCGTCAAACACTTTGCTTACTATGAATATTTAGGTTGAACTTAGGGTTTAATGATGTATTATATATGTGTTTGCAACAACATACAATAAGATAAGCAATGTAACATACCTCAACCATATGAAATATGATAGACAAGCCAAAAAACTACAGATATGATCTTTATTTCATAACAATAAGCAAGAACCTAATACAATGAGAGACCAATCTGGAATGCACATCATATGGCTCCAATAAAGACAATAGAAGATAGGTGTTGCTACAAAATGCTCCAATAGATGATGCCACAAGCCTCCTAAGGCCAAATACTCACTGAAGACCAATGCAAGAGTAGATCTGGGTCGTAAGAAATGCTAAACCCTCAAGCTGGAAGATGTCACGCCCTGCTAGAATGCTGAAGCTCCTCAATAACTTGGCCCAACTGAAGGAAGCCTCCAAATGAGTCCAAAATGAGTGGAGTAGTAGATTGGGTCACTGAAAGAGCAACCCAGGTGCTCAAATCTCCAAGATCCCTCTCAAACCCTATGAATTTGAATCTCCTCCAAGGAATGGTGCGCCCCCCTTGATGCCTGAAACCCTAGATAATTCGGCCTCCCTCCTAGAGACCTCCAAAAACTCCACCAATCCACTAGAATGATAGATCAGGGCACGACAATGAAAACCTAAGTGCTCAACTAGGCAAAATACCTGCTAGACCCTTAGATATAGCCACCCTCCAAAGAATGGTGCACCCTCCTCTTAGGGAAATCGTCCCACTCTCAAATGCAAATCAATCCTCCATAAGAGTACCTCCGAAAACATCCAATAATGGTGCTATGGTACCTGCAAGGAAAACCCAATACCTGGATTCCCAAAAGCTCTTCTCCTCAGCTAGAATGAATCCTCCCTTAATGGATGGTGCGCCCCTCTTGCTGGAAACCCACAACGGGTGTGCCCTCTCTCCCTCTGCACGTGTAACTGATGTAGAATCCTCCTACAACTGAGTAGATATGGAACTAGAATGGCGTGGGAGAGTATTACATCTCCGAGACCAAACTTGGGACAAGCTAGGTGGAATCTTTCACCACCGAATCATCCTCTAGGGTTTGTTAAGTCAAAACCCTCAAAACCCTCAAGAGATGGGGACTCTAGCTAGAAGACAGATATCAAAATGATAATCATACTTGAATGAATCAATAGGAGCCCTTGCCTTTCCTTTATACTTCCTGCTCACCTTCTTCCTCCAAAGTGACTTTCATTTTATTAATATTTAATTAATTAATTAAATCACTTTAATTAAGTAATTAATATTTTTACCTCTGAAAAACACCTTATCTCTCCTTGTGGCTTCCCTGGCCATTGAAAGTCACTTCTCACCATCCCATCATGTAGTGTTGCTACTCCCGATTCTAATGAGCTATTACACTGAGAGGTTCCTCCAAGTAATGTGCCCAAAATGACGTCTTCAATGAATTTAATTAACTTATAGCTCAAAATACTCAAAATCATGGAAATTTTCGGAATGCAACAAAACCAAGGCCAACCTGTGAGGAATGGATCATAATGATGAAATGGGATGAGAGATGCAAGACAGACCCCAAAATTCCTCTCAATAATCCCTGTACTCGCTATAACATCCATCTGGCTACACTGGTCATCATAAACCTCTGCAATGTGATGATGTGCCAAAATGGAGACATTATAGTCCTTCTTGCTAGAAAATTGCTTGTCCTCAAGAAATAACCAAATCCCCTCAAGTATAATACTAGGATCTCATGTCCACCTGTGGGATACACAGTAGAACCCATCCAAAGATGAACAATCATACACTCTGCTCCCTGAGTCCCATATCAAGTCATGAACTGCTAGCCCCTGGGAAGCATAATCCTGAAACATACCAACTCTGTGAGTCTCCTGCACATGACACATGGTCTCATCTTGGAATGATTCCATCCTCCAAGCTACTACCAAGATCAACATGACCTCCATCAACTACACCTGTTGATGCTAGAATAAGGTACTGCAAGACCTCCAGGAGACACCCTCAAGAGATGTTCTCTCCCTTACACTGAAGCTTAATGGAAAGTCAAAAAAACTTCCCCCTACAAAGGTCCACTTGCCCCTGTCAGTCAGAGAAATGCTCAACCCTGTAATCCCTGGATCCCACACTAATCTCTGTCGAAGATCACCATGTTGGCCTTGCACTACTCTGACCACGACTGTCTTCTCCCTACACACATACTAGATCCATCTATCCTGGATCCTCAAGCTAAAATAACTATGGCCATTGGACATGCTAACCAGAAACTACATCTGTAAAGACATATCTATGGAAGTAGTACCTACCCAACCATCTCTATGTTCGATCATGATGATTAAGAGTGAAAATTTGCCTCGCTCCATTGGACAAATCCCTGGAGGCCCACTCCAAACCAACCCAAGGTGGAATGTGTGTCTCTCTAGCGCAACTTGGGTCAACATGATGTAAAACATTATTCTAACAAAATGAACTCCCAGATCCCATGGAAAACTTGGAAGTTTATCACTTCTAGTCTCGACTAGCTGCTCCTGTGTCAGATTGATCACTGTTGAAAACCTTGTGTGCTCATTTGTCGTTACCTGGTGTATGATGCTCACCATCACGCACCAAGTCTCAACTGTCTACCTAACACGGTCCACCTCTGACCTGCTGTATGCCATAAAAGTACTCCTGTCAGGTGGTCTTGACCTACTCACTTTCCATGCCCTCAGCCACGACCTATCCCTCTTCATCCCGTTGTCTATGATAAAAGTGCTAGGATAGGCTAACAGAAGCATCTGCAGTTGACTGTAGGACTGGGAGGTGTCACATGCTTTGGTCAATCCCAAGGATTTGAACAGAAGCTTGTCCATCAGTATCCATGATAAATACTCTCTTGTGGTCATCACTGAATCCCAACCATCCAGTACAACCAGAGGTAGCTTCCCCAACTGTTGGTAAACCAATCTCCATCTCTCATCTCCCATGCAACTGCTGAAACGAAGAAGGTGTGATCTCATAACTGTGTGTTGCTACAAAGGAGTGACATCTGCATACTCCCCTAAGTGTGTATCCTCCATGCAATCTGATACATCCTTCTGAAACTAACTGTGTATCTCAACATATCTCAGTGAAATATCACTCCTTACTGTATGATCCGACATACTCATGTCGTCTCCCGTAGACTCATGCTGCATCATAGATCATGGGCATACTGCTGGATCAACCTCTATATGGAGGTCAAACTCTCTTGGGACAGAAATGGAAGTGCCCTCCATCAACTTGTGCTCCTCTGCTAGAACACCAACATCTCCTAGCAACGTGACTGAATGATATATCTAAGTGTTCACTAAGACAAATGAAGTGGATCTCTGACAAATATCCTCAAGATGATTATTTGACCTAGATTTTGATTCTTGAAAGGTTGTCTGTGTGCCTTTCAAGAATCCTCGAGTGCTCTCCAACTTCTGAGTAAGTCTGTCCACCTCTAACTCCTGCTCCCTCAGAGCTTCATGATACATCTCACCAATCTGCAATAGGTAATCCCCGTTAGCCAACAACTGCTGGTAGTCGGTCCTCATCACAGATACCCTCTCCTTGAGAGTATAAAAACCATCCATGGCAAACCCCTCATCTGAACTACCATGTGCCATTGATGCTCTCTAGCAGTAATCTGCCATCAATGCATGAATATCATCACTGCGCCTGGTGATTGCCATGATCATATCCTCACTAAATCTCAATTGTGTTGCTAAGTGGTGTGACTCCTGATCACAGTAAGGCTGAGGTGCCACCTCATACCCCTCACTGCTAGTGTCAACTCTGGAATGCCCAAAAACACTCTCTACATAAGATAACGTGCTAAATTGCCCACTGTCTGCTGTGCTGCTGGGTCCTCCTGTATGCCATTACATCCCATCACTAGATGCTATCTCCCTCTAAATCACACTATATCCTGTATGAGCAGCCGTATCCTCCGGTGCACTCACCCTGCTACTATCATCTGCACCTGGATCCCATATAGATGTGTCCAGACACGTGCTATGGTCATCCCGACTAACAAGGAGTGCATCCTCATCACTACAGACTGATCCTGTAAGTAAGTGCTCCATCAACCTGTCAGTCCCCCCTATCTGATCAACTAATGGAGTCTCCAAAATGAGTCCAAAATGAGTGGAGTAGTAGATCAGGTCACTGCAAGAACAACCCAAGTGCTAAAATCTCCAAGATCCCTCTCAAACCTTATGGATCTGAATCTCCTCCAAGGAATGGTGCGCCCCCCTAGATGCCTATAAACCTAGATAATTCAGCCTCCCTCCTAGAGACCTCCAACAACTCCACCAATCCACTAGAATGATAGATCGGGGCACGACAATGAAAACCCAAATGCTCAACTAGGAAAAATACCTGCTAGACCCTTAGATCTAGCCACCCTCCAAAGAATGATGTGCCCTCCTCTTAGGGAAATCGTCCCACTCTCAAATGCAAATCAATCTTCCATAAGAGTACCTTCGAAAACATCCAATAATGGTGCTATGGTACCTGCAAGGAAAACCCAATACCTGGATTCCCAAAAGCTCTTCTCCTTAGCAAGAATGAATCCTCCCTCAATGGATGGTGCGCCCCTCTTGCTGGAAACCCACAACTGGTGTGCCCTCTCTCCCTCTGCACCTGTAACTAATGTAGAATCCTCCTGCAACTGAGTAGATCTGGAACTAAAATGGTGTGAGAGAGTATTGCATCTCCGAGGCCAAGCTTGGAACAAGCTAGGTGGAATATTTCACCATTGAATCATCCTCTAGGGTTTGTTAAGTCAAAACCCTCAAAACCCCCAAGAGATGGGCCCTCTAGCTAGAAGCCAGATATCAAAATGATAATCATACCTGAATGAATCAATAGAGGCCCTTGCCTTTCCTTTATACTTCCTACTCACCTTCTTCCTCCAAAGTGACTTTCATTTTATTAATATTTAATTAATTAATTAATTAATCTTTTTACCTCTGAAAAACGCCTTATCTCTCCTTGTGGCTTCCCTGGCCACTGAAAGTTACTTCTCACCATCCCATCCTGTAGTGTTGCTCCTCTGGATTCCAATGAGCTATTACACTGAGAGGTTCCTCAAAGTAATGTGCCCAAAATGACCTCTTCAGTGAATTTAATTAACTTATAGCTCAAAATACTCAAAATCATGGAAATCGTCGGAATGCAACGAAACCAAGGCCAACCTATGCGGAATGGATCATAATGATGAAATGGGATGAGCGATGCAAGACAGACCCCAAAATTCCTCTCAATAATCCATGTACTCGCTATAACATCCATCTGGCTTCTCTAGTCATCATAAACCTCTAAAATGTGATGATGTCCCAAAGTGGGGACATTACATCATGTCAGTTTTGTCTACAAGTAATGTCGTACATCATGACAATTTTAAATTTGTTATTTATTTTTTGTCATATTACCATCCTCGCTAGGTAGAATGCCCCATTGCCAACAAGCATGTTCAATACTCCGGCGGGTTTAACTAGTCATACCATAGGCCGATACCCGCTGCCAGTGGACCTGTTCGGTATCCCGATGGGTTAGCCTCTTACACCCTCAGAGACCGACCCTCCATCTTTTAATATTTTAATATAAGATTTCTTTGTGCAAGAAGATGGGAGGACAACTCTGAAATCAACTTTTTTTTTTTTCAATTGGGATGGTATTTATGTTAGAGGATGAATTTCCGTTATATTCCTTAGTGATTGTCCTGATGTAAGGGGTACTTAAGCGGACGTGGCCTATCTAAAGATATGATATAATCAAGATTTTTGGTGTGTAGTGGATGGTACCATTCGAAAAGAACATAAAGGTATCTCTAGGCTCAACTCACTTTCTTCTTTTGTAAGTTATTGTGATGTTTCCATGACTAATCGCTAATCAAACCTCCTTGTTACTCTTTAATAAAGATACTTTACTCACTTACTCAGGTTTCTTGGGGAAACTGCATGAGAGACCTCTAAGCTTGATGGTTAAGGTATCACTTCCTTATATAGTGGTGGACATTTTCAAGAGTAACTTTTTTTTTAAATGCCTTAAGAAAAAGAGAAGATGACATTTTTTGCAAAAATATGGCTAATTACAACAAGTCATTATTCATTTGATGCTTAGCAGACAACAAGGTTCAAGTGTAACAATGTTTTGAAGAAAAATCCTTCTTTTATATTTCCTTGAAACTGTCTATTCCTGGTGAAATAAATATCTACATAAATCTCTAGAATTGCTTATCAACAAAATTCAAAACTATTTACATATGTACAGTAGAAAATTCAGAAAACATTCAAGAACAAGGGGGGACTTCCCCATCTACTAAGGCCAATGCCTTGTCAGTCGACATGACCTGTAGAAAATCTTCTTTGGAAATGGGCTTGTGATAAAATCTGAGTCGATGTCCATTTACTACAAAGGAGACTCATCCATCGTCAATTGTTTTTGATTTTCACAGCTCCATTGTCATATACAATGACTACCTCATAAGGACCCAATCACCGAGTGGTGAGTTTTGCTTTGAAGGTTTTAAATCGGGAATCAAACAACAAATCCTAATCACCAAGTTGGAAGTGTCTCTTCTTAATAAACTTGTCATGCCACTTGCTCCTCTGGTTTTGGACTAACATTGTTCGTTGGATGGCATCTTAGCTGATCTCATCCAACTCATTCAATTGTAGGGCTCGTTTTTTTTTAGCCTCATCTAGGTTTAATCCCAATTATGTGGAAATACAGAAGGTCCTTACTTGGAATTGCATTGGTAGAAGTACTTGTTTCCCGTACACCAGCTCATAAGGGGTATGTCCAATGGTGTTTCTTCAGGTGGTCCGATATGCCCACAAAGCCTCTAGAAGCCTATCAACCCAATCCTGATGATGTAATTGAACAATCTCGGTTAAGATAGCTTCCAAAACTTTGTTTGTAGATTCTACCTGACCATTAGCTTGTGGGTGGTATGGAGAATATTTACAGTGTTTAATCCCATATTTCTCTGTTAGCTCTCTCATCAGTTTGGAAGTGAATTGAGTGCCTTGGTCT
>ML841016.1:13320-24337 GCA_009831015.1 Picea engelmannii
GTTCCAGCATCCGTGTTCCAGCAGTCGTGTTCCAGCAGTCGTGTTCCAGCATCCGTGTTCCAGCAGTCGTGTTCCAACAGTCGTGTTTCAGCAGTCGTGTTCCAGCAGTCGTGTTCCAGCAGTCGTGTTCCAGTAGTCGTGTTTCAGCATTCGTGTTCCAGCAGTCGTGTTTCAGCATCTACGTTTCAGCATCTGTGATTCAGCATTTGTGTTTCAGCATCTACGTTTCAGCATCTGTGATTCAGCATTTGTGTTTCAGCAGTCTTGTTTCAGCATCTACGTTTCAGCATCTGTGATTCGGCATTTGTGTTTCAGCATCTACGTTTCAACATCTGTGATTCGGCATTTGTGTTTCGGCATCTGTGATTCAGCATTCCTTGTGTGTGTTGACATCCTTGACTGCTCCATAACCGATTGCCATCAATGACAACCTTGATCATCTGCATCATCTCTGCTGTAGCCATCTTTCCAACAAAGGATACACTCAAGTTGAGGGTATATATTTTGAAGAGACCTTTTTACCTAGTTTTGAGGATGGAAGCAATCAAATTGATCTTATCCTATGCATGTTGCAATAGAATCAAGGTCTATTAGATGGATGTAAAGTCAACCTTTATAAATGGTTAGTTAGAAGAAGAAGTCTACATAGAACATCATGAAAGGTTTATATTATCAGAAAAGGAAAATTATGTTTGCAGGTTGAAGAAGGAACTATATGGTCTCAAAAAATCCCCCAAATCATGGTATTCAAGACTAGACTAATACTTACAATGGCAAGGGTTTAGGAAAGGAAATGTACATAAAAATACCTACATAAAGGTAAATCAAGAAAATATCCTAATAATTGAAGTTTATGTTTATGATATTAGTTTTGGAAGTGATAATGACAAGATGAGTCAGAAATTTTCCAAAAACATGAAGAATGAGTTCAAGATGTCATTAATTGGAGAGTTTTCTTTATTTTTGGGGCTCTAGATATGCGAGAGAAACAAAGGTATTTTCATCTCTCAGACCAAGTATATCATAGAAATGCTAAAGAAGTTTTTAATGGAAGATTGCAAACCAGTTGATACTCTCCTATGTAGATGAGTTGCAAGTTAAGTAAGGATGATGATTTTAAGAATGTGGACGAAAGATAGTACAGATCGATGATTGAAAACTTACTCTAGTGATAGCTTCTAGACCGGATGTGATGCAAGAATTTGGACAGGATTTAAGGTTTCAAGCAACACCAAAGGAATCACATAGTATGGAAGTGAAGAGGATATTCATGTATCTCAAAGGTACAGAAGATTTTACATTATGGTATCCAAAAGGGAATGAACTATCTCTTGTTTTCTACACAGATGCATATTGGGTAGGTTGTATTGATGATAAAATAAGTACAAGTGGAGCATCCTTCTACTTGGGTAAGTTCATGGTATCATGGTTAAGAAATAAGCAAAGTATATTGCAGCAACATCATGTTGTACTCAGGTTCTATGGATGTAACAAACTTTGAAGGATATACATGTTGAATATGATGAGCCCATTCTAATATTTTGTGATAACACCAGTGCCATAAGTATTTCAAATAATCTAGTGATGCATTCCAAGACGAAACACATTATGATAAAGTTTCACTTTCTATGGGAACAAGTTGCAGAGACAAACATCAAGGTCAATTATATTAGGACAAAAGAGAAGATTGTAGATATCTTCATCAAACCTCTTCCGAGGGAGAACTTTGATTATCTTCAATAGAAACTTGGAGTAGTTTCTACCCCACAATGAATTACACAACATCAAGCATAGAATGATAGGGGGAGAGTAGAGATAGAAGACTTGAAGACAATAATTTTTTAATTCTTTTCATATATTTCATGGATTTACATGAGGAAGCACCATGAAGAGAAAAAGGGAAGCATAAAGATATGAAGCTTGCAGACAAGGGGAATAGCCCCAAATGGAAGTTACCCTTTTTCCATTGATGTTAAAGGCAGAGAGATTAATCAGAGGCATGGGAATGGAGAGAAATAAAAGAGGCATGATTACAGGGGGAGCGATGGTCATAGGGAGAGCATGAGCATAAGTGTTTCCATGCCATCAACGTTGCATCAAAGTGTTTCCATCAATGCTAAATGGGAATATTGTTGAAATATTGGGTAGGTTGTCATTGATGTCAACCCTTCAAGAAAGTCTGGTATCAAACTTCGGTAGCGTCAAAGGTATGGTCATGGAACCCAGAGTTGATCAAGGAATAAATACATGCAGGTTAGTGTACTTGCAAGTAGGAATATCATAGATGGATAGTAAACATCATGTCATTTCCGGTGATAGGTGGTACACCATGTGGCTCCTTATAGTTGAGGAGATATGGATTTGTAAATTTGGAGGGCACTCAAGAATAATCTAGAAACCCCTAGAAGTTCAACAAGAATTCAATTATTCTAGAAGCCCCTAGAAAGTCATCAAGAAGTTTTCTAGTCAAATTGGTTGCAATAAGAAGTTAATTATAGGTAAAGTAGTTGTAACAGATAAATTATGAGTTTAATAATTATGGGTAAAGTAGTTGCAACAAGAATGTGGGTTATCCCTAGAAGAAGGAAAAGGGGTAAAAATGTTACAATATTTCCTCTAAAGGAAGGCACTTAGAGTGTATAAATAAGATATCAAGAGACTCCCATTAGCACCTATTGAACACATTGAATATCTATATTGTGAAAGGTTTTTAGCAAGAATTTTATTGACAAATTTGAGGTAGCACAAGTCTAAGGAAGCGAAGGAGGAGTGACAGAAAAGTTTTGTGATTGCAAAGAAGAGTGAGGGATTTTTGAAAAACCCTTATTTAGTTGATCCCTATGGTTCAAAATACTAATTTCACACGAGGTACCTCCATGGGTTGTCTAAGGCTCATCACATAAGGCCCCGCTAGACAACAGGCTTCATCCTCCAAGGCAAAGCCATATTTGAAGGATGAGGTTTGTATCAAGCTGCAGAAGTTGAGGAGAGACTGCAAGAATGTGTGACAGTGTCCAAGTAGAGAATAATCATCTACAGGAGTAAAAGGTATGTTTATATGGTTATTTGAAGTTGGATATTTGTGATTGCTTGAGGTATGGTCATGTGAGGTTGAGTATATTCACTTGAGGTACTATTGGTTGTATGGTACATGTTGTATGAGGCAGATTGTTGGTGTGCTTGTTGTTTGTACTTGGCACACATTCTTGGGTATTTTGTTGAGGCATGTCTTGTGTCATATGGTACATGTTTGAGGCAGTTTGGTTGAGATGTATTTTTGAAGATATTGGTACAAGTTGAGGCTGCATAACGGTGAGGGTTTGATACATGGTTTATGTGATAGTTCATTATACTTGATTTATGGATTTTGGTACAGGCGTGGCACATGATTAGAGAGATATATTTGTGATGATAGGTACATGGTTTGAGTTATACACTAGTGATATTGGGAATGAGATCTATGTGATAATATATGATTGGTTGATGGGAATGGTGTAACCGGTTTTACAATGATGGGATTTACAGTGATAGGATTGACAGTGGTAGTGATAGTTTTGTCTTCATTTATATTCCAGGGCGATAAGATGGGGAAATGAAAGGGATTTGTAGCCTCCTTCAGGTTGGTTCTGGAAAACCAAGGGAGTTGTAGCTTCCTTCATGTTCGAGCCTGAGAAAATGGGGGGTTGGATCCTCCTTCTAGTTGTAGCTATAAGAAAAGGAAGTCAATGTTTCCTATGAATGTATTTATTTTGACATTTAAGAAAAGCATTCTTTGGTTTTCTCCCTCATTTTGTTTCCACGTAAAATTCGAGTGTACTTTGTACTTGTGTGATTGCTTATTGTTCACTATTTATTTATACTTTTCATGATTTTTTGAATGTTATTGATGAACTTCTCATAAAATTATACTTGGTTAAAATAAATAAAAGTGTTAATATTGATTCACCCACCCCCCCTCTCAGTATTCCGGCACAACTTAGATATTGCAGGGTTGAAGAACTAGAAATTCTATCAATATGTCGATGTGGCCCCTAATTGTTCTACTACTTGCTATGGAAACCCTTCAAATATTGTCGGATAGATGGTCAGTGTTGTTTTACTGCAAGTACTATGAGAACATATGTCATTCTTCTATGAATTAGTGTGCCTCGATCCACACTCATTTTAATTTTCCCAAAAATTCTAGTTTTTTCTGTGAGAGGGGCTTCCTACACTACAATCAACTATGGGTTGTAGTTTGTTTTGGCTTCCTGAGTTTTCTCTTTAACTTGGTCGAGGTATTTGATGGATTTTTCAATTTCCATTTGATATTTTCTTGCTTCATTTAGACACTCCCTTTCTTTCTTGGATAATTCTGCCTCGACTTCCTTTTCTTTTGCAATGTGATTCGAGATGGCCACTTTGGATTTCAGGTCGATGGTAAGCACTCTTATTGTTCTTAGGTTGAAAATTATTGTCTTTTCTGCTTTCAATTTGATGTAAGTGGAAGAAAAATATGATGGCCAATTGTTGAGTGCTATGTTTAAGGTGGTTTTCTGTGAGGTAACCACTTCTAGTTGTTGTTGAACCTCTTTGAATTTTCCATACTTAGATTGAAGGATTCTTGCTATATGTTGGGCCATTACATCTTGATTGTTCCTGATTGTTTGACTGTGTATTTTCCTGATTTATTTGTTTTCTTTCTTAAGGTGTTGGATTTCTAGTTGATTGTTGGAACCTATGTTGATGATTTCTTCGACCAGGGCTTTGATTGTTGTTAATGGGTCTTGTAATGTACCCATCCACCAACAAGATGTCTTGTGTTGATTCAATTCACACCTCAAGAACTAATTTTTAATTATTAAATCAATTAATTAATAAATAAGCATGAAAGAAATGCAATAATCAAGCTTCATTCTAGACTTAAAAAGAAATCTTAAGCATGCCATGCACAACAATAACCAACAAGAAGGCACATTATAAATACATATCTCATAGATAATAATTAATACACAATGCAAATTAATATACAAGCAAGGGAAACCATGACAGAGAGAACTTATCTTAAATGAAACGAATCACCAACTGGCTACAGACCAAGGACATTCCACCCAACCTTAGAAGTCGATGTTCCAAGTATCAATAGTAGGTCACCCCTAATATAGGGCTCTAAATCCACAAGGATGGGTTCTAGAGCGACACTCAACTTCCCAAAATAGTTAGAACTCAAGATCTCATAGGTTTCTCAACACACAATAATCCAAAATACACCAGCTGTCTTCTCTCCAGATTGCACCACCCAAAGACAATGAATCCCATTCACTTTTATGTAGTCCCTCAGGTTTTCCACTTATTTCCAGGTTTTAAACATGCCATGCACAACAATAACCAGCAAGAAGGCACATTATAAATACATATCTCATAGATAATAATTAATAGACAATGAAAATAAATATACAAGCAAGGGAAACCATGATAGATAGAACTTATGTTAAATGAAACCAATCACCAACTAGCTACAGACCAAGGACATTGCACCCAACCTTACAATTTTATGTCCCAAGTATCAACAATAGGTCACCCCTAAGCTAGGGCTATGAATCCACAAGAATGGGTTCTAGAGTGACACTCAACTTCCCAAAATAGTTAGCACTCAAGCTCTCACAGGTTTCTCAACACACAACAATATAAAATACACCAGCTATCTTCTCTCCAGATTGCACCACCCAAAGACAATGAATCCCCTTCATGTTTATGTAGTCCCTCAGGTTTTCCACTTCTTTCTAGGGCTCCAATGCATCCAGTCAAGAATCTCCATGTTGGGACTCTCAGGATTCGCATTTCTGAACAAATTCTAACACGTGTCAATGCATCTCAGGAATGAAGGAACCAATTCATGGATGGAATACACTAATAATTACTACAACCAACAAAACAATGGCTTCTTTCCTCAACAATTTGTTCCCATATCCCAACCAAGAATGAAAGAGGAATAATGAATGAGAAGCAATGAATGAAGAAGCCAAAATGAAGAGTGAACCCCCAAACAACCCACAAGAGGTGTTCATATAATTACATGAAATCAAGAATCACATGGCCTTTCCCCAATAAGCTCATGTAACCCATTTTCTCAATTAAAAACAATATGGGTAAATAAAATATAATAAAAATACTTAGCCCCTTTATCCCCTTCTCTTGTGGAATCATAGCCCTCTATAACTTTTTTCCTTGTTAATATTGTAGCTAGCAATGTATTTTATTATTTGCAATGTTCAAAGTATTACATTTCCTAGGCACTCCAACCTCTTTTAATAGTTTAGGCATTGTTGACGATTAAAATCGTAACGATGAATTCCGCCCACAAAGTATTGCCAAAGAGCTATTATTTAACTATGCTAATAATATAATACTAGTAGGTGGGAACCACTTGTAGACTAGAGGATTAAGGATAAACATATTACACATGTTATTGTTGTTTTGATGCTACCTACACAGTCCTACATGTTTGACAATATAGTCTTAGTTTCATTTGGCGTGATAATAGGTGGATAATGCATTATTGTGGAATGCTTTTTGCGACACAGAACCATTTTATGGTTATGAGGAGCATGTTATTTACAGTTGCTATGTTATAACCTTGTTACTAATTCTTATGATTGATTACCTGGCCACATATATGCAAGGGATACTTTAATGGTAGCATGATAAAAAAAAAACTATGAAAAGGTCCTAAATTATAACAAAAGGAAAGAAATTATGTATTTGAGCTATAATAAAATACTATATTCAAGTTTTGAATGAAATATTTAATGGGTACTAGTGGTATTCCTAACTATTATGTTATTTGTTTGGTTAATGGACTATGTGAATTTCATTAAATTTGAATGGCGGCGCATATAGAATTGTTAATATGATTATGGTATGGATTTATGGCAAGGGTTATTGTGTAAACTATATTGGGTGGTGCACTATGCAATGTATATCATCTCAAATCTCACGATGGTTTGCCATTGAATACACATTGATCATATGGCTTGATTATTGGTGAATGTAATGCTTATTGGGTTGTCTCGTACATAGAATTGAATGGGGCCATGTGATGGAAGAGACGTGCATTTATTGCACATCACTCCATACTTTCCCTATCGGCCATCACCCTAGCATTGTTCCATTTTTGCAATTTCACTTTGTTGGTTGGGAAGCTATGCATTTTCAAGTTTTGGAAGAGAAAGCTCGACCAACTCACCATTTAAGCATTTTTCCCACATGTATGATTCTTTTCTCTCCATCCATGATG
Organism: Picea engelmannii; assembly: GCA_009831015.1. Lineage (NCBI taxonomy): Eukaryota > Viridiplantae > Streptophyta > Pinopsida > Pinales > Pinaceae > Picea > Picea engelmannii. Next base: position 20,597 of record ML841016.1, read on the forward strand.
TATTATGTTTTGTATGAACCAAATGATGGCTCAGTGATGCTTGGATTTTGTGTGTTCTTGAGACTTTTGACTATGTGTGAATGTGGTGTTATGGCTCTCTATGATGACTATAAAATGTTGGGAATTGAAAGAAAAGGAATGGGTATTATTAAGTTGTGTGTTGATTTTTTTCTTGGTTAGTTTACTTTTATGATGAGTTTCTGTGGAATAATAAGGAACAATGGTGCAATACGTCTCTTGGTTGATGATTGAGGGTTTTTGTTTTGTGTATCACTGTCAGTTAACTTTTTTCCTCTCAGTCCTTGTGGTAACCCTTACCTAGTCACAAAGAAATTTCCAACAGTTGTTATGTTCTTTTATTCAAACCTGAGTCGTGGTTGGTGGCCCATTCTTACTGTCTTTTCATTGAAGTATACAAAATATCCAGTCTTTATTGGTCACTCAAATATTAATACATGCATGTGTTTTTAATGAATACCATATGCGAAGGGTTCCATACACCACCCCTATCATTCCCACTATAATGAAGTATGTGTGCCCACTGTCAATGGTTGTCAAAATTCATTAACCTCCTAGGTGATTGGAAATATACATTGTGTCGTTGTGTTTAAATACCCACCACTATTAAGTTAACCCTCCTATCTTCTCTGCAAGTGTTAGACTCACCTACGTGCATTGGGTTATTTTACTGTCTTTTCTCTCCATGGCTGTTAACTATTGGTTCCCTTGCCGAGACTTGGAGTGATAAATAAGTATGGTATGGCTCATTGTTGTGTCTTGTTCGAAATGTTTTTTTTCCTATGGTTGATATAAGTCTCAGAAGATTGTCATCTCTCTGTGTTTTTGTTTAAAATATGAACAACCTCTTGTTGCCTCCCTGCATTTGATCTTGACAAAACCTAATTTGGACTCTAATTGTCTTTTCTCTCTTGGGTCACCTTCTGGGGTTTTCAAGAATTCGTTATCCATTAAATATTTATGGAGGTCTTTAAAACATATGCTCTCTCCTTGAGTATTTGTCATGTCCTTATATGATTAAATTGTTTGAATAAGAATGAAACAAGAGGTTGCATACAGTTGAGGAATGTCTTCCTATTTCATTATGGTTTCTCTCATTGTGTTTAATTCAGAGTGGTGGTGATTGCATAAGAAGACACCTATGTGATCTTTACTAAGATCGATTAGGGTTCTAGCAAGTTTTAAAATGATGTCTTTGTGTCAATGGAGTTGTGTCCTCTCATATATGATTGGTTATATTGGAACAACGCACAGAATATCAATTGTTAAAAAAGGAAGTTATACCCACAGAGATAAGGCTCGGGGTTTATGTTGGGTTGACTATTGTTTATTTTCAAGAATTTTTCGAATGATATGATGAAGACCTGTGTATAATCGAGCATGCTTTGAAGTATGTTCATGTTTGAAAAAAGACCTGTGTATTTTTTTAATTGGGCCCGATTGTTGATTGGTAAATAGTGGATGTTGATTGTTATCATGGTGCATTATGGATTATCAAGGATATATGTTGAGCATATTGATGTGCATGTTTTGATTATTTATTTATTTTTTAAAAGAAGAAGGGATCATCATTTTATTAAATAGTATTTTTGAATGGAAAAATCTTTTATAAGTTATGATTGCACAGACAGTTATAAATTAAGGAATTCTGGGAAATTTAATTATTGAAACAACAAGCAGTTTTGATACAATGGAGGAACAGTGAATGTTGATGCTTGTTGAGTCTCCATTTTGACACCTCTATTCTCCTATATTATCCTCTATCTGGGTCAATTTTACCTCTCACTTGTGCATATGTTGTATATTTCCTCCACAAACCTACCTTGTGACCTTGTCCATGTGCATAAAGAGGTAACCTATGTTAAAACATGATTTGTTTGATTTTTTTTATTAAATTGGAATTAAATGGTTGATTATTATGCTCCTAATCACTTTGACTATTATTAAGCAGCCTCATGACAAGGAATCACTTCATCTGGTAATATCGTTGGTCTGGTACTGCAACAACCCACTGATCTGGTACTTCGCTTGATCTGGTACTCTGCCTGATCCAATACTCCACTTGATCTAGTACTTCACCTAATTCAATATTATGTGCTAAGCCAATACCAAATCTGTGACTATTCTGGTAATATTGTTGCACTAATCTGGTACCTAGGTTTATGACTATGCTAGTCCGATACTAAACCCATGTCTACAGGATTAATGTGTTGAATGAGTATGATGGTGGTGATTTCAAGAAAATTAGTTGGATAGAAGTATCCTTAGATAGTTTGGAGATCACGATAGACTTCATCACTCATGCACTTTGTTTCATGAGGATGAAGTCCATCCCTTGAGATACGATATGAATCACCAATTGTAATATTTTGAAAACATTTGGTAATGATCCTTGGACCTTGGTTATAACGGCTAACCTTATTAAAATGGATGTTGTATAGATGATAGGTAGTAAGAAGCAAGTAGAGAATGACAGACATTGTTATGATGGGAAATGAAATATTGAACTTCTGATTCACTCGATCAATTGAAGGAATGCAAATGCTATCTTTTGTAATTCATGAGTATGAGTAAAGTGTTTTAGTCTGTAATTTCTTTAGAGGTACCTTGTTAGTTTGACAAGGGCCCACCGCCCCAACCAAGGTAAGCCTCCCTGTACATGTCTTTATGTGTTGTAAGTCAATTGTGTGAGTGTGAAAACTTAATAGTTGTGTGTTACAGATAATTCTAAGTGCATAAAATTTCTTAGGTATAATACAGATTTATTTGATTTTGAATCAGTGTGAATGAATGGTTACATTGAGGAGAGTAGATAATTCCATTTTCATTTCTGCAGATTGATATTTAGTTAACAAGAGTTGGATAGGTGTTTGGGATTGTTAAAATAAGCAATTGTTATTGTTTTGAATTTATGATTGTATTTTTATTAGTAGGTACAGGAACCATAAGACTTCATCTCTCACCTTCATGCTCCATGTAATGAATTCTCTCAATCATATTGACTATTTCTTGTATTAAAGAAGGTTTGATTGGAATTGATAAGGTTATGATTAGTTTCTTTCTAAGAATAAATAAAGAGAATTGTTAATTGCTATTTCAATTTCTACAGGAAGTAAGGTCTCGGTTCATCTCTTGATTTCATGAGCCTATAATGAACAGACTTGTTATCGAAGAAAGAACCTTTTCAATTGAGTGTTTGTTTGAGAGATTTACTGTAAATTTTATCTTCTAAGTTTGAAGTTGTGTGAAGTATTCAAATATTCCAAAATAGAGTGTTATGTTATTAATTATTTCTTGATTGAGCTATATACAATAGACATAGATAGGTTACCTGTTTTCAGCACATATGGTGTAAAAACTCTTTTGATTATGAATCCCGGATTGACATATAAATTAATGCAATATACTAAGCATATATATACACCAACATTTTTGCGTCGTTGTCAGGGAGTTGTAAACGGTAATAGGTAGCATTTTGAGGTTGATTGGTTTGATGATCTTGGATTGAATTTGAGGACAACATGAGGGTGGAGAGAAGATGGTAAGACAAAAGATAAGAACCTGTGCATCCACTTTGGTGGGGTTTCTCTAAAGTCAGGTTGTCCTCTTACCTTTGGTAGTTAAAATTTTGTGTTTCATTAGTACTAAAGTTTCTTCTTTTTATGAGTAGATGTAGGAATAGTAAAGGTAGATTTATTAATTCCAAAATTTTAGAAAAAATAG
>ML841016.1:24426-37742 GCA_009831015.1 Picea engelmannii
TCAGCTAAAATTTGTGCAAGAATAATTATCATAGGAGAAAGTTCAAAGGAAGCAATTGAAACAAAATCCAAAGGCACTAAATCTGAATAATACAAAAACAAAAAAGGGAAGCATTGGTGACCCCATCAGAAGGAGGAGCTGGAAAAGAGACAGAGGTAGTGATAGAATAACATGCATCTTCCATTGGGGCAACACACAAGGTATTGGAACAATTGGATATACCAAACAACCCAGTGGTTGAACCATCACTTAGTGGGGAGACATCACCAGCACCCTACAACCTGTTATTTGGAGACATGGCATATGAAGAGGGAAATGCAAACAACAAAACATAGACATTTGGATTACCAATATTAGACATTGCCAGAGATGTTGCTATGAAAAATATCCCACTATCCTCACTAATTCACTTCCATGGTATGTCAAAAAACGATCATGATTCATTTTTGTTTGAGTTTGATATACTGTGTAGGAGTTATACTTACACTAATAATGCACAAAAACTAAAAATATTTCAAGCCACACTAAAAGATTCAACATTAAGGTGGTTTATGAGCATAGGAGAACACACTATTTCATCTTGGGATGGAATGAAGGAGAATTTCCTCCAGAAATATCAAGATTACTGTAGACCTAGGGATGCTATGAATGACATATTTAAGATGCAACAGTCTGAGGAATAAATTTTAGAAGATTACCTAGAAAGGATCCTATACAACTACCAAAAGACAAAGAACTTTTCCTTAGACACAGCCACATTTAGGGACATATTCTTAAAAGGTGTAAGGGATGAATTTATTGAGGTACTAAGCCTCATGAGTTCTGGAGATGTGTATCAAAAACCATTTGCAGACATTTCAAAATATTGTAAAAGGTACTCCCGTAGCCAAGAAAAAATAGGAAAAAGTGTAGGGGATCCTATAAATAGAATTATTAAACCCACACCAAGAGGTGTTACTAGGATAGAATTGGGGAATCTACTAGAAAAATTCAAAAGAGACATCCTAAACACCATCATCTCCCAACTTGATACCATTAAAATTAAAAGAAAACAACAAGAAGAAAATGCTACTTTGGCAATTTTTTGTCCTCGCTGTAGGAAAAGGTATCCTGAAAAGGAATGTCCTATTAATTTTATCAATATTTGTGGCCTCCGTATAGAATATCACCCTACCAATGAGTTCCCTTCTTTACCTAGACTAAAATCCATTTTCAAGGGAGGGGGAGAATGATGCAGACCCATGAACCCTCGGGTTGAGGTCCGCACAGGATCATTCAAATCTCCTTGAGCTGAAGTGGCTCCTTTGATTCCCTCTGGAACCTTCAACAAATCCATAGGTCCTTCAAAAACTCCACCTATGTGAATAAGCACTAGGCGCGAGCTTCACCCTCACACGACCACAACTGGCCTTGGCACAAGTGCCTTTCGTAACTCGCAATTCATGAGTTCGTGAGTCGAAGACCCTCGATTATTCTTTTCCAAACTCCTGATACCTGAGATGATGATATAGGTATAGCCCCTTCTTTCTAGTGCTTCTACCAGTGATCACTAGCTAGGGCTAACAACTAGCACCTCTCGCAACTTCGAATCTTTGCGAGTTGAAGGATTGAACCTTCCTTCTCCTCTTTCGCGAATCCATGAAGTGTGATAAGTCAACAATATGTTGACTCCTTCCTAGGCAATGAGTGTCCACCTGTCAACCACACGGTCCCCACCTAATAGACGTGACATATGTTCGCTCGAGCCCTCGGCACTTGGCACTTCAAGGCTTCTACAATTGAAAGGAAGTTCCTCCAAACCCCGAACCTCCAATAAGTGATGTATCGAGATGCCAGATCTCACAGCTCTCCTTCCTCCTTGATCAATGGTTCAGATCACATCATGATCTCATGAATCATAACTTTGTAGAGAAAAGGCCTCCGCCTCCTAGCTCACAATACCTGAATCCACAATATGACCCAAATCTCTGCCACCTATCCTCCAAAATGGATGGTCATGATCCTTTTTCTATTTCGGGACTTTCACTATGAAGTGCCCTGATCTCTTGTCATTGGGATTCCTGAAATGTTGAATCTTGAATCTCCAAAATCCTGAATGCCTCTGTCGTTTCGGGATTTTGATGAGCCTCTGCTCAGATCATGTGCGATCTTAACTCACGCACACCTTCTCCTAGATCTGATGATGGTCGATGATCTGTGCAAGATCTGACGACTTATATCTTCTTCTCCTGCGTGCTCTGTTTCTACCGCTACTTGGACATAAACCTGCAACGGTCCGGATCTCCTCTTCAGTCTGATCCGACGGCATTGTGCTCCCTCTTGTGAGATTTTGTTTCTCCCGGATCCTTGGAAGAATTTCTTGCTCCCCAAAAACCTCATCCTTTGTCTCCTCTGTGAACCCTATGAATTTGGGTCTCGCCTATTCTCTAAGGACGATGTCCCTCTTGAGCTTGTTTATTCTGAAACCTTGAAAGGTTTCCTCGACCTCTACATTTCCTTGCAGGTCTCTGTCCCTCCTGGACTTTTCTTGCTCTGAACCCATGAAGGATTCCTAATTCCTACACTCCTTGTAGAGTCTTTTCATGCATGAAGGTGCTATCTGTCCCGAGCTTGTCTGCTGCTCAAACCTCTAAGGGACTTCACCCTTTTTCCTTCTCCCTCAGATGGAGAATCTGATGCCCTCTTGGCAGTCTCTTGCTCAAGCAACTCCTTACTGAGTCTATAGGGTGTTCAACAACCCTGTGAAAGTATTCTCATGGACTCTTCTCTATCCCAGAACTCAAAATATTTCTTTCCTGTGCTCTATCTACACATCCACTCAATGCCCTTCTGGTAGAGTTTCTCCTCACAAAATCCCACAGTGATTCTGTTTCCTTTAATGAACTCAAACCAGAGTTCTATTGTGAACTCTAGCACCTGCTCAATGCCCTCCTGGCAGAGCTTCCAGAATCCTCAATGATTTTGATTTCTCCTTGAACCCACAATGGAGTTCTCCTCTACACTCTGTGTCTGTGCTCAATGCCCTCTTATCAGAGCTCTATAGAATCCTCAGTGATTTTATCTCCTTCTAAACTTGAACCAGGGTTCTTCTCCTCAATGCAACCCGTGCATTTTCTCAATGCCCTCCTGACAAATCTCTACATAACTCCTCAGAGATTATGTCTTCTTATGTGCCTTTCCTCTACACAATCCTGTCTCCAAGGTGTTCAACAACCTTGAGATCTTTCCTTGAGTTTAAGACTTCAGCTGGTGTGCCCTCCTGGCATGTCCTTTTCCAAATTCCTTAGAATTGGAAGTGCACTCTATGCATTGGCTCTCAGAACCCGCAGCATTATGTCACGCCCTCTTGGCATGAGACCACAAAGAACCCCAAACTTGAAATCAAAGAACTCAATAAATAGCAGAACCTATCTCTCCCTGCAAATACACACCAACACACATTCACAACATATAAAGAACACATAAAAGCATTCATAAACACATAAAGACACACAAAAACTCATGTAGGAAATTTGCTCTTTATATTAATATGAGATGCCTCCTTTACAAGGTGTTCTTGAGCGCAGAATTTAATAGAGTCTTAGCTCCTTCTCTCTTCTTTATCTGTGCTACTCTCACAGACTCTCACGCAGAGCTCTCCTAACTACTTTTTTTCTTTAAAATAAGATCCAAGATCTTTTGCATGAGGGGGCTCTTTGAGCTCTTCCCTCCATCTCACCTACCCTATTCAATTACATTGAATTTACAATTTAATGGTTGTCTGGTCCAGATTGGAGCTAGATCTCATCCTTACAACCATTAAAGGCTATCTACATCTAAAGCCTGTGTATAGGCATAACCTTTTGGCTCTAACAGCCTTACAAACATTAAATGTGCTTGATTCAAATTCAAATTTTGAATATGAGAGGGTTGTGCCTCTCCTCATTGAATGTGTGTGCTGAGTGGGCTGGCTAGCTGGTGCATGACTAGCTTGGGAGAAATTCTCCTGCATCAGAGAACCTCAAGAAACACCATATCCCGCCAAGAGGGCATGGAGACAGGCAAATCCCAATATGTTTGTAGATCCTACCACACAATATTCACGATAGAAATGAGTGCCTCCAATGTATTACCCTCAATGGTCACCCCAACAAGCACAAATCCATCCCCGGAAACAAGGATGGAGGGGGACTGCATATGGGAATGTTACCTTTCAACCAACAACCTTTCCCACCTACCCACAATACCCTTCCAATATCTCTCAGTTGCTATCAAGATTTAATCCCACTACTCTTCCTCCACCTGCCTGGCTGTAGAAACAACTTTCATTTCCTATGAACCCAAATATGCAACAACAAATACAAGTTGCACCTATCCCAAACCCTCCTCTTCCAACTCCTATTCCTACACAACCAATTCCTAATCCAAATAATAGAACTACACAGCCTGTACAAAATCTTGAAGTAAAAACCTTCCCCACTTATGTGATAACTCATGCTTCATATAATGGAATTGAATTAAGATCGGGGAGGGTTTTGAATAAACCAAATCCGATTGTGGTTATTCAAGAAGAATAACAAGTAGATAATCAAGAAGTTCAAGGAGAAGAACAAATGGATAATCAAGCAGCTCAAGGAGAAGAACAAATGGATAAATAATCAGATGAAGAAAGAAACACCCCTATACAATAGGAAATTCCTCCTCACACTTCTCACCCAGTAGAAATACCTCAGAAAACTAATCCTCCTTCTTATCCAAAAAGGTTACTTGTGAATAAATCTGAGGTATCTCTAGGGCATAATTTAGAGAGTAAAATTAGAAATATATGTGTAATGATTCCCCTAATTTGGGCCATCAAGGACATACCTATTTATGCTAAGATTGTAAGGGATCTTTTCATTAAAAATCCAGGGAGGAAGAGGAAGTAGCCTTCTGTTATACAAATGGTTGGACAATTATCAGAAATTCCATTCAAATATAATGATCCAGGAAATCCAGTGGTGACCATAGAGATTAATGGAGTTTCTTTTCCAAACACACTTATTGACCTAGGAGTAGCAATAAATGCTATTCCAGTTGACACCATGAAAACGATGCAACTGAATCACCTAAGACAAACACAGACTTTGCTAGAATTAAGAGACAAATCAGTTATCAGCCCAGCAGGAAGTCTAGATTATGTAATAGTCACCTTGGCCTCTTAGGAGTATCCTGTGGATTTCTTAGTGATTCATCCTAAATCCTCCAAACTAGGACACCCAGTGGTGCTTGGATGACCTTGGTTGGCCATTGTTGATGTGTTTATCAGTTGTCGGTCTGGAGAGATGGCAATCTCCAATGGAATCCAAAGTCAAAAACTTATTCTCTTTCCTCCTGGCCAACCAACCAGTGAAGTTCCTCTCTGGTTGGAGAATCCCTATGGGGAGGAGGATTGTACTCAGCCCTTGTTAACACTCGAACAAGTAAAAGGAGTTCAAGAGAAAACTGAAGAACAAATTTTAAGCCTATTTTTGGCTGATACAGAATGCAATGAATACCCTCAATCGTTTCCTGAATATACACATATCTTCATCTTTGAATTCCAGGAAATATGGCACCCATCCATATCTACAGTAGCCACCATTTCATAGGTATATGAAGGGAAAGAATCAATTGTCCAGGATGTTGAAATTATCCCTAGAAAATCCTTGTATATGAATGCTAGTTTAGAAACAGACCAGCATCAAAAATTGATTCAAATGATTCAAGGACAATCTGGTGCTTTTGCATGGAATTACTCAAACATGAAAGGGATTCACCCAAACACTTGTATGCATCATATTTACACTAATGACAAAATCATACTGGTTAGGAAACCCCAAATAAGAATGAATCCATCCTTAAAAGACATAGTGAAAGAAGAACTCCAAAAACTCTTGCATGCCAATTTTATTTACCATATATCGAATAGCAAGTGGGTATCCCCATTAGTTATTGTCCCTAAGAAAAATGGTAAATGGAGAATTTTTGTGGAATTTCGAGAACTGAACAAGGCTACCTACAGGGATTACTTTCCTTTTCCTTTCATAGACCAGGTCTTGGACACTTTGTCTGGGAAGAGGTATTTTTCTTTCTTGGATGGGTTTAGTGGTTACAATCAGATCCAAATTTCACCCGAAGATCAGGACAAGACCACATTTACTTTCCCATGGGGTACCTATTCTTATAGGGTTCTTCCTTTTGGTTTGTGTAATGCCCCTGCTATCTTTCAAAGGGTTGTCTTGGCCATTTTCTTTGATCTGACCCATGACTATGTAGAAGTATACATGGATGACTTGACAGTATATGGAGATGATTTCCAAGAAGAATTGGACAATTTGGGGAAAGTGATGATTAAGTCTAAAGAAACTAACCTTTGCCTCAATAATGAAAAATCTAGAATGATGTTCAATGAAGGAATTGTTTTAGGTCATCACATCTTCGATACTGGAATAAGGATAGACCCTGCTAAGATTGACATCATTTCTCAAATCAAAACCCCTAACTCACAGAAAGAAGTCAAAATATTTTTAGGGCATGTTGGTTACTATAGGAGGTTCATTCAAAATTTTACAAACCTAGCTTCCCCACTATTCAAACTGTTAGCAAAAGAGGCTTAATTTTGCTAGAATGAACAATGTCAAATTTCTTTTCAAATTTTAAAAACAAATCTTTCAAGTGCCCTTGTTTTAAGAGGACCAAACTGGTCTCTTCCTTTTCATATCTGCGTGGATGCCTCAGATATAGATTTGGGGGTTGTTTTAGGACAAAGGGAAGGCCATATCGTTGGCATATTTTACAGGAAGAGTGCATTTTTCATTAATGGAAAGAACAGAAGCGATGATGACAAACAAGAAAAGCATAAGCTCAGAGGAGGATTGAACAGTATGCAGAGATCAAAGCTCATAAGGAAAATCCTAAGCTCAGGGTGAGAAGCCTCAGCAACCCTCTGATCAAGAAATCAATCGTTTTGATCATCTCATTTTACAGATGTCGGACATGTTGTTCCTGAGTTTATGCTTTAAGGCTATAAAGCATATCGTCAAGGCATCCATAAATGATTTAAAGGGAATGATTTGGGAAAAAATAAATCAAAGGAAGATTAAAGAAGAATCAATTTCTCAACTGTCTCTGTCTTGCTTCCTGTTGTTCTTGGATGCTAATGTCTCACTCAATAGCAGCCCATGAACGTTCTAACTCAACCCGGTTAGTTGTTGTTTGTAAAATGGTATTAAATAAACTCAAGGCAATACTGGTTTGATCCTGAAGGCCTGGTTCAACATTGGGTTGTCTGCTACTAGGGACAGTCATGGATGATAAAACTTTATTTATTTGTAAAAAGGATTTTAATCAATTTGTTACTTCAAATTTTCCAGAGATGAGAATAAGAAAAACAATTTAAAAATTCAAAACAATAATATAAACACATTCGAGGTCGTTTCCTGGATTTGTAACAATTTCGAGAATCGTAAAATAACAAATAAACACTACAGAAAAATATGAGGCTTTAATCAAGAAAGAATCTCATATTTCAATAGACAATGATGAAATAAAAATGAGGTTTCTAACAAGAGTTAAGTATTAAGGAACAAAATTTTACAGGTCTTGAAATTACTAAAGTGATTTCAGAGGAAAAACTGTAAATCATTTGACATCCAAACCAATCTGAAATATAAATCAATGAGTATAACTTCAAATTGATTACTCATTAGAAGAACATTGAAAAGAAAAATTCAACAAAGTATAATAACAGGGTGAAGACACATAGCTACAAATTTGCAGGATCCAGAATCTCATTTGTGATCAATATTCTGATGTATTTGAAAACTGATATTACAAAATGGCTCTCCAAAAATTCCGAAGCCTTTTCTCAGCCTCTAGAAACTATATTTATACATTTTTATCAAAATTTCTTGTCGGTGACTAACCAACTTCCTAATATTACGGTTACATAAAAGTAATGTCAACCGTTTACAATTTCTTTCTAATCTTAAATGATAAAAACATTTTAAAAGATTTTAAGCTTGCATTGACGAACTTCCTTTCTCCGCTTCAATAAACTGAACAGATTTTCCCAAAAACTTCACAAAAGTCCTGGGGGCATCTGGTAATTCATTTGCTTCAAATAAGAAAAATCTTTTCTGCAATTCGGGCAACTGGTTTTCTATCATCTTTTCTGTGAATTTAATAGTTTTCAACTTTAAATTTGACATCACCATCCATTTGTTGATCTCTGTAATGTTGATCAATTTAATGTTTGAAATCTCTGCTTTCATTTCCTCCAACTCTTCTCTAAACCTCAGCTGGTGCTTGGCAATATTGATTTTGTCTAACAATCTGGAACAACCATCTGTTCCGATATTCAAAGAAATTCTTTCTAATAAATCGAAGATTCCTTGACAATCATCGTTGACTTCTCTTGTTGTTCGTTTAAATTCAACCAGCTTTGCTTCCCACACATTTATTATTATGTCCCCTTTAACATGTTCATAAATACATCATTTTTGAATCTTTCCAACCTCTTCTTTTGATGAGAAAGTCACTGCCTTCTGAAAAGTAGTTCTAGTTGCTTTCGCCTCCCTTTCCTTCTGGAACACAATCTCCAAAGACTTATTTGTTACTTGAATTTTTTTTTGACTACTTCCAGATTCAAGAATACTTTCTGTTGTTCCTCTTCTATTCTTACATATATCTCCAATGCTTGTGTCCTGAATTTTTCAAGTTCTATTACCTAGTTAGTAATAGAAATAATCTTATCTTGCAAATGTTTGTTTTCTTCTCCCAGCTTTCGAACATGTTCCTGTGTGACCTGTATTAAGTGTTTTGCCTCATCCAAGTCTTTATTCAATTTTTGGATTTCTTTCATATCCTATGGTCTAGCTTGTTCTAGACCCTTCTGTATTCCCCAACTAATATTTCTTTCGTTTTCTTTTAGTTTGTCTTGCAACTGAATTATTGTTTGGTCCTTCTGTTCAAGCATAGTTGTTAAATTGCCAACAAAATACATGTTTTTTGATGCTATAGCACCCATTGTACCTGCTATTTCTGTAGCAAATTCTCCATCCTTGAGTTTCTTTCCATCTATAATAACTCTATGCTTTTTAATTGTTCCTTCTCCTCTTGGATGAATTTCCTGTTTCAAGACTACTCTTCACTTTTTGCTAAAAAGGTAATCTGATGAGGGGATTTCATCTCTCGAAATAGGCTCTAGATCACTAACATATAAAAATCCTTCATGGGGGGTTCTGAAAGTTGACTATAATGGAGTTAAAGAGGTGATAGGACTACCAAGTTATGTTGAAGTTGTTCCTCCTATTTTTTCTGGAACATTCTTCATGATTTCTGGAATTGTTTCTGGCTCTTTTCCCTTGTCCATTCCTGTTTCTTTTGTTTGAGAACCCTCTTTATTTTGGGAAGGTATCTTGGTATTTTTCAACTTTCCTTTGTTATTTTCTTTATCCTGTATATTAGTTTCAAACCCTGGAGGGGATCCTTATTGTTCTGGCGATGGGGTCTAAATTTAACCCTGTAAAATCTTAGGTAGGCAGCTTCGCCTATGACTTTGAAAATATGTGAACCCAGCCTGTGAGTCAGGTGGAAAGGCCTGGAATCTGTTCAGCACTTCTGCATAAGACTTAACATCTTTAAAAATATCATCATAAATAGATACTTCATGTTCATATGCCTTTCAATTTCAATGTACGTAATGCCTACCTATTATTTGGTAGGGGTTATATTTTCTATGCTCAATATTTACTAATTTCACTTCTTGTAGTGACTCAGCCTCTACCTTAGAATGGCCTAAATTTGATAAAGAAAATTCCCCAACATGAACAGGGAAAGATGGCCATGCTTTTTTTTGAAGTGTTTTTAATTCCAAACCAACAACCCCCCTTGGCTATCTGATGAGCTACTTCTCTGCATACCAATCTGTCTGGTAGGAATTTTGGTAGTGTGTGAGGGGGAATGGAACAACCATAAACCCTAATATAGGAAAAAATTTCCTCAATAAACCAGTTGGCAACTGATTTAAGACTTTCTATGACTGCATCAGAAATGCGAGGGGGTTCACATCCAAAAAATAATTTGTGCACAGGAATATTGACAAAATGACAAACCTCGTAAAAAACGTCTTTAGCTTTTTCTTCCCAAAGGGCTGAGTGGTATTTATGAATGGGTTCTGGACATGAGATGCTCCAACTCCAATTCATTAATGGAAAGGGGGTCATAAAACAGATTGCATCCATAATGTATGCAGACATATAAAAAGACATTGGTTGTCCCTTTGACTTTGCTGCTTTGTAATTTAAAATTTCTTGTGTTAGGTTATCTGACAAAATTTTATGCCAGTTAAAACCATTTCCTTCTGAAGCTTCCTCTAAAAAAGGTACCCAGTTTGCATGAAAGTGACAGGGATCTTTTCTCCCGAAAAGTCTGCATAACATAATGGCTATATAAACCATATATTCATTTAAGGAGGTTGTAGCATAAATCCCATGAGATTCAGTCCTAAACTTTGCTTCAGACCTCTCCCATCCTCTAATCATGTCGGGATATGTCTGGTCTGCCTCAATACATTCCTTTCTCTGAAACTCAGCTATAAATTTAGCATTAAAAGTATGTTTATGATTCGGCGAGAGTTTATACATTACTTGAATGTGCTCTGGCCTGAATGAACTGATGATAGCTCCTTGCTCGTTTTGAATGCTCCTTGTTGGGATATCTACCTTATCTAGAGCCCAGCCGATCATATCATTGTATTCCACCAGCCTCGGACGCGCAGCAATCTTATGAAGCTCAGACTCAGCTATGTCCCGGAAATGATTTTCGGAGTCAGGATGAGCGTTCTCTAATTCATATTCCAGCAAATCTGATATTTGAGTCCATGATTTAATAGAATCTATATCATGTGGAGTGGTATCAGAGATAATATCTCCTTCCTATGCGTCTTAATTTTTTTTAGGTGCCTTTTTGGGTGCCATGAATTTTGTGTTTAATTGGAAACCTGTAACAGCAAATGGATGAATGAGCTCAGCTTAGAATGATAACACAGACATTCGAATATAATTTTGAATATATTTTAAAATGACGAGATTTGCACAGCTGTCACGAAATAAAATCTCTTAATGCAGAAGACATTTTACCAAGATACGCTTTTAATGTTTGTATTTAAGTACCTTCGGGTTTTGAAGAAAACGAGAAACCTACTTAATGAGTGAGCGAAACATAAATGAAAGTTGAATATGATTACCATTAATCTTGTTTTTAAGAAAAGGTTAATTAATATTAATCATAATTTAAGGCTGAAAACTTCGTTTTCCGAGATTTCGGAAATCCGGATGTCGAGAGGTATGTAGTCGATGAAAAAACAAAATCCAAAAATACGAAATCGCGATGTTTTAATTAGGATTTAAATGTTTTTAGCACGTTAATTCATTAAGATTAGACTTTTTTGGGATTTTAGAAATCGGGATTTCAAATATCGACATTTCAGGAAACCTGATGATAGGAGACGTGTTCTCATAGAACTGCGAATCCCGAAATCACGAAATCGCGATGGCATGTTTCTTTTTTCAAAATAGGACTTAACTTATCTTAATTAATTAAATAATCACTATTAAAGATAAAATATAAAAATTTTAACTTAACGTGACTAATAGATCGGGTTTTCAGAAATCGGGATTTCGGGAAACATGATGACAAGAGACGCGCTCTCATAGAAATGTGAATCCCGAAATCGCGATATAATTATTTTAAAATTAAGTTTCCAATGTTTCGGGAAATTGGGGATCAGGGTTTCGTGATTCAATTTGCATTAATCATCTGTTTGCAGAAAACCACGAATCCTGATTCCATTAACGTTTAAATTAAAAAAATCGCAAATTTAAAATTACAACCCGTTTTAAAAAAAAATTCAAAAGAGCGTTGGAAAATTTATATGTTTGTAAACTTTTTTTCCGTTCGTTATCCAAAAAATAATTGATAAAAAGGTATCATGAATTTTAGAAATGACGCAACTCTTATTTTCAGCAAGCTGAAACCCGAAAAATAAAAATCTAGGCCTTAAGGATTAAAATTTAAGCTTTGTTTCAACATAGGCTCCAACTGGGGACCTCATCTCCCTGTGGGACGAGGAGAACATGTAGACTCAGTGCCTTCATTGGGTAAATGGTGTCAAGGGTTTATCTTTGCTAAATGGCTAAAGGAGAGAAAAAGAGAGATTTTATAAAACCTTTGAAAACCTTTTCAAAACTTCTGTTTTCTTTAAACTCAGTTGTAATCTTCTTCATAATATTCTCCTTCTCGTTCTAAATTTAAGTTAGTATTAAGATGATTAGAACAATCTTAGGAAACTCAACAGATTTGTAAATTTCATCTTGCATCAATCGAAATAAAATTTATATTTTTTAATTGGGGAGCTCTATTTTGACTTAAGATGAATATCAGGTTTCAAAAAACTGATAACTAGAATAGATTAATAGATAAGTATGACAACCTTATAGACACCTCAGGTATTGCTTCACTGCCAGTGGGCATGTTCAATACCCCAGTGAAGTTATCTACCCCTTTTTACTGAATTTCCTTTCATCGCTTTGAGTGTTAATTTTATGCTCATATATTGCTTCACTGCTAGTAGGTCTGTTCAGTACCCCGATGAACTTATTTGTTTGCTTTTATATTTAGATGAGGGCAATCATTTAAATGAATTTCCTTTCATCGTCTTTGGGACTAGATGGGGGAAATCAAATATGAATTTCCTTTCACCATCTATCTTATAGTTAGCTTATACATACGAAGTGGGGGCAATCAATGATACTTAAAATGGGGTGGTTATCTGTATAAAAATTTATAATAGAGGTTTGTCAACCTGTTTTGATTATTCTAGACCAATTTTTCTCAACTTTCAAAACTCCTCGGTCTGTAGAGAAAAAGGGAAATATTATTTTTAGGGGTTTTCTTTTGAGCAAGCCTAAATCCTCAGACAAATTGTTAATAAACCTAAGAGAGTCAGAATCAACCCAAACATAACCACTTTTAGTCAGAGAGTAAGAACTATGAAGACTGGTCTTACTGAATTTAATCATTTGTTTATTTTCAAGGTTAATACATAATCTTTCCTACTTTGATGAAAAAGCCCGAAAACATGAAAGATAGTATCGAGGGTATAAAAGGAAATGTTCAACAATCTGTAAGCCATAAAGAATAGGTTATGATTTCAAATATAACTCTCTGGACTCTTTTCTTATATATATATATATATATATATATATATATATATATATATATATATATATATATATATATATATATATATATAT